>PVKE010041201.1:0-14273 GCA_004027555.1 Craseonycteris thonglongyai | reverse complement strand
CCCAACACTCACAGATTGCACTGGTTGTCTCCAATAGTCTCCCTCCTTCGCATTTTATTCATCCCATTGCTGCAGGTGTAGGGACCCTCTTTCTTGGCTATTTTTAATATATTTTTATTTATTTATTTTTATTTTTGACAGAGAGAGAGAGAGAGAGATACAGAGACAGAGACAGACAGAGAACTGAACTGGGGGAGCTCCCAGTTCAGCATATGGTTCCACACGGGCTGGGGCCGGGATTCGATCCCCGGTCCCCGGCATTGCAAAGTGAGAGCTTAACCCACTAAGCCATCCCGGCCTCCCCTTTTTTGGCCATTTGTAAGTAAGCCAGTCTTCTCTTGACCTGACTCTTCCCATACTAGATGCTTCTCTGTGCTGACAGAGAAATCGGACACTGAACTTCGCCTTCCTCTATTTAGATCAAAGCCTATTTGTCTGTATCCACATGGTAATGCTGCTTCTGAACAGGAGGGACCAAGAGAAGAGAAAATAAGACAAAAGCCAGGGGCACCCTTTGGAGATGAAGGCGGAATACAGAAAGAATGAGGCCAAGCAAGAACATGGTTCTTAGCTTTACCAGGAAGGGGAGGCATGCTAGCTTTGATTTGCAGATCAAGCCCCACCTCCTACCCAATGCCACTGGTAAATCATGCATCATGGCCCTAGCACATACACTGTTGGAATTGACCCTCTCATAAGGACAATCGAGCTGATCCATCCTGGCTTTTTTCCCTAGCCACACCTAAGGGTGTTGCCCCACTAGCATATGCTGGTGGCCCCACACACTTGCATGGGCCTCAGAGGCCTCCAGCATCTGTTACACACACAACTGGGAGCAGCCACAGCCCCTAGGGCTTGCTGACACCTAAAATACCTCCGAGGGACTGGAGCAGCTCCCCAACCCTGCCAAATCTCTCTAAACCCCTTTTTCACTGGGTCCCTCATTAGAGCCATAGGTGCTCGATGAACAAGTCACTTGCTATTACCTTTGTCCTAAACTACTTCAATGAGTACATTTAACAATGGAAATGATCAAATGCTTTAAGGAGCATTCTTTCTAAAATGCTTGTAGCCTTACTGCTTGCTTTATACCTTCATGATTTTATTGAATGAAATTCCTGCCAAAAGAGCATTTATTTCACTGGGACAATGTTCCTACATAATCAAGCTTCTGACTGGCTGGCTACTTGGATGATTCTGATAGGTAAAAGTCTCAGGTACCTTCCAGGAGAGGAAGAATCACACTTTCTTGTTCATCCTTTTAACCACAGAACCTAGCACAGTGCTCAAACCATCATTCATTGAGCAAATACATTGAATGGGAGCTTTCCTAAATCTGTTCTGTACACTAGCTGATATTTGCCTTTCAGGTCAGTGACTGAGATCATAAAACCTCTCACAGAGATGGCGTGCATATATCTCTGAACTGCCTCCATGTCCCCTTATTATAATACAAAGGTAGAGGGAGGGGAGATAAGGTTGCTTTTACTGACAATTGGTACCCACATTTGGAGCAATCCCCGTGGTTCAGCGGGTGGGAACAGGCCATTTGTGCAACACCAATACTATTATGTGAAGGCTGGAACCCTGAGAGCCACAGAATTGGGTTTCCGTGAGCTTCATGTAGCATTACCCTTATAGATTTTTAATAAAAAGAGACACAGGGCTTGGCCAGTTAGAAAGTTTCGCCATTTATTTTCAGTGTATGATGGCAGCATCTGTGGGATAAACCCAGAGTCTACTAGGGCCCACTCTGCACAGCTCTGGAAAGCCTTCTATCAGAGTGCACGACATAGCAGGGGGACAGAAAGCACAGTGCAACTTAGTGTCGGGTGGTTGCATTTGTTCTTTAGATTAGAAATCTACCCAGCAAGGATTCATCCAATCAAATGTGAGGCTGTGAAGAAAGACTCTTCAGGGATTATAATTAGAAAAGTCATATTCAGAATTCTTTTTTTTTTTTTATGGAAGAAAGATTTTTTTTTTTTATGGAAGAAAGAATATTTGAGAGCAAAAGTCTAGGCATGAATATGACTTTTTGTTTTTTGAGACACACAGTTTCATCTCCCACCTACACTTCTATTCTTGTTTTCAGAACAATAGCTGGAACATTTTGATAAATGTGTAGAAGGAAGAAAGACAGCAGGAAAGTGTGTGTGGGGAGGGTGGGGGGAGCTTCCATTCCATTAGTATTATAAGGAAATGGATTGAATATGCATCCAAGTCTCTTTAAATAGAGCTTCAAGTTTGAAAGGGACTGAAGATGTGGCTTATAAGAATCCAAAGCAGATGCAAAGAAAGCAGCGCCCACATCCACACCCACCAAGACTCCTCTCATCAGAAAGGAATAGCTGGCATATTACATTATGCTATACAGCATCTAATTGACACTTGCTTTTGGTATCTGCCCCTTGGTACTGAATTTCAGAAGTAGTCAAGGGGTCATTGTTCCAAAGTATTAGAGCAATCTCATTTTTTTCCTTCCCGAAAAGTTTAATGTTAATCAAAGCAGAATGCCTAATCAGTCCAAGATGGCCTGTCAACTTGAATTATCTGTTTGTCTTCCTATTTACTGTATCTGTCTGTCTACAGTTCTTCATATCTTTGTGAAGATCAGTTATTGGGGCCTGTGTTTCCTTCTAACTTGAATGGCTACCAGATGATCCTTCCTGGTGATATGTTGATGATTTGCTAATTTATGGCTTTTAAAATCTAGGAATTTGAAGACATTGCTGGAGAGTTCAGGCTGGGGCTCATGTGGGCCAAGCAGGGAGAGAGCTGCACAGCTTAGTTGTCAAGGGATGGAAGTTTGTGTAAAATACAAAGCTTCAGTCACATTTCAACCAGAGCGATGTCTGTGAAACCGAAATCAGAAGTGACATCTCACAGGAATGAACCTCACAAGAGCAGTCTTCCCTATGCAGACCATGGGGAAGCGAGAGTGAGTGTTACCCCAGCTCCATGCTGAGGGGAAAGTAATGGGGCCCATGGTGCTCAGTGCAAGAGAACAGCACGTGAAGTAACCCACGTCCTATTCCCAAGTGCAAGGATAGTCTTGTAGGAAGACTGTCACCTCCAGGCATCAAGGGCTCAGGGAAGTTTAAGTAAGCTCTGAATTTAACTCCCTACCCACTTTGGTGGCCAAATATACAATAGACTATCAGTTAACCAGTACCCATGGGGATTGGTAGATGCCGGATAAATGTACGTAGAGTCTCCATTCACTGAAATCCAAGCAACCCGCACTCTGAAGCAACGAGCAAAATCTCAAGCAACTGGCAAAAGCATTTTGCCAGGAGCTTGAACGTGCCAGCTGCTTTGAGTTTCGGTTAACAAAGAGTCTCCTGTATAACATGTAGCTCAAGAGACGTGGCACATTTGGAAATTCTTACGGGTGTGTAGAAATCCATCTTTCCCCAGTGCCTAGCACGTAGCAAGTGCTCACTAAACACATGTGGAATGAATGAAGATGAAGGCAGGAATCGTGTTAGTTCTCTTTCAGCTGGGGGTGGACTAGAGCAGGTAGATTAAATGAGTCTTTGAAAAGAAATAACCCCTGTTCCGCCACAGCAAATTTTTTAAAATTCCAATTCTTAATAATAATAATAATAATAACAATAATGGCTTAGAACCATGGCGGGTAAACCCTGAGTGTGGTAGAGAAAGCAGGATAGTTTTATCTTGCTATAAGACAGCCAGGCTGGAGGGAGTAAAAAATGGTCTCAGAAAGCTACGGAGGATGCGGAAGGAAATGAAGAACCTAATTCTGAGGAAAGACTCAGAGTCCCATAAAGGATCCAATAACCAGTAGCCAGGGAAAGTATGCGGGATGCCCTCTGCTGGTGAGTCAGCGAAAGAGCACTGTTCAGGTAAACGAGCCTGAAAGAGATTCTAAGAGTCCCCTGGAGATACAAATAGAGGCCAATGGTGGCCAGAGGAGTTCACGAAATAGGAATTTTAACACCTGGGGTGTCAGGTCCTCTCAAGCTAGTGGATAACAAAAGCTACATTAAGTGGTCATTTAACAGACTTATCATCCCCTCCTCCAAGGCGTCACCTCCCTGGACCACTTTATTAAAGGTCAATCATCCCTGTTTTGCTCCATAATAGACTCCCAGAATGTGGTTTTGTGTCTCTGGTATCTTCCTTTGTCCATCCTTGCTTGTTGCCTGTCACCTCCTGGAGACTGGAACCCCTACAAGGACATACTCCATGGGAAGCCTGCTCACCACTGAATCCCTGGCACACAACACAGCCCCGCATTTTGCCAGGCACAGCGGGACTCGGTGCCCATCGGTGACCTGAATGAATAAGCCAGTGGAAGTAACAGCAGGAGAAGGTAACTAACTGTGCTCTGCCGGTTCTTAGTTCTGGACATTTCATCCCAAAACACTGAATATCCTTTAAAATAGAAACATTTATGTGAAAGAACATAGTCCAGGCAGGCTTTTTTGTTTTTAAATTGAAAAGCATGATAAATTCTGCCCAGCTCTCTGGCGTTAAGGACCCTTCTCACAACCCTGAGGACACACGGGAGGTGGAAGGCAGACTGTACTCACTGCCTTCAGGAAGATGCCGCTTCCTGAGGGTTGAGATGCCCACTCAGAGCTCTACAATAAGCTCACAAAGTGTATCTTACAGAGGATGTTCCAGGAGGGGCTCCTGCTACTCCAACTTTCACTGACAGATAAGAAACTACCACCAGAGATGTACTCTAAGCTCTGCTGCAGACCAACCAAAGAATGGAAGGGAACAACTAGACAGAGCAGACTCTCTGTTAACTGGCACTCAAGCAACTGGCACTCTCTTGTTGCTTAAAAGTGCCAGGTGCTGAAGTGCTGACTAGCGGAGTCTACTTACGTTCATCTGCAATCTACCAATCCCCATGGGTGCTGGTTAATGCACAGTCTATGGTATGTCGGCCAGGGCAGGGAAAGCTCTTAAAATGAAAGGCAGGTCAGGAGGCTCTGCCCAGAAAGGATCCCAACCTGTCAGATCACTCCACTCCACTGTGGCTGGTAACCTAGGAAATGAACTCCCCAGAGGGATGGTGCCAAGAAGGGGCTGAAATCTGAAACTCACAAATAAGGCACAAGTCTCATCTTGGTCAAGGATCCGCCGGCCCATCCTTGAGAGCCCCTCTTTGCTGGACATGGTCAAGAGGTACATTTTTCATCTAACCAAATGAGAAAAAACAAGAAAGACGTGGCCTTGTCCCCTCTTGTTTCTGTCCATGACCCTGTGGCCAGGATTCTTAGAGGCAATAAATGAGCAGAAGGAGGACACAGGCCCAAAGTGAAACTCATGCATGTCTCTTCCTCTCTGTCACATGCAGTGTCTTGGCCCCACTTAAGGGTAGAGGTGAAAGAAAATATACAGTGGGATCACTGAGTTTAGAGCACAAAGGGATCTGAAGAGATGATCTAGACTAGAGAAACAATGTGGCCCAGTGGAGTAGACTGCCCCTGGGGTTCAAATCTCAGACCTACCCTTTATGACCTGTGTGACATCAAGCAAGTCACTTAACCTCTCTGATCCTCAAAAGGATAATACCTTTCCCACAGGGTGTCTGTAAGGATTAAGAAATATGTACAGGTTTTTAGTTAGTATTATTGTCACAGGAGGCAGTCCTAGGGCTTTGGGCAGTATTGATTCACGTTCTCGCGAGCCCTGGGACTGCCTCGGTTTCAGGCCCCTGAGGCCGGCAAGGGAAATACAGGGTCTGGATGGCTCCCTGTCCAGGCTGCCTCTAACAAGGGCATTACAGCTGATGGCTTCCTCTCTGTGCTTGATTGTTTTCCATGGCCCTTGGCCATGTGACCTTGGACTATGATCTTGTGAGTTCTCATAAATTATCCAAGAGTAGGCTGAGTCACACACAGGAAACCTCTGGGGGTAAATGGCAGTGGCTATGGGAGGAAGAAGAGCAAGCTGGGATTCCAAAGGCCATGGGAGACTCACCCCTCCACTTCTCCACCCTTGAGTGGCTTTGCCATTACATGAAGGGAAGGAGGAAGAGGCAGTGGCCTGCTGAGGTCGTCTGGGCTGCAGGGGGCTACTCTATGAAGAAGGTTGGGGGAATCAGACAGAGGTTCATTGGAAAGATGGCCTGGTTTGGCCACTCACTGAAGCCTTGATTGTTGACACCCAAGTCCCAATTCTTAGGAACCCCAATAAGTCAGAATAAGATACGAGTAAATTAGGGAACAGTTGGTGTGCAAACACACACACAGCTTGCTCTGGAGGTCTTGTGTGAGGTCAGGTGTGGAATGTTAATCAGAATGTCGAAGTAAGCCACGTAGACCCTTGATACTGTGTTCACAGTGAGGGTGTCCTGGGAATGCTATGGGAAGTGTTTATATGAAGCCAAACACATAAATTAAAACTGAAAATGAGGGGCCAACAAAATCTGCATTCTCTAATACCCTGAATTTGGGTGTTGCATAAACAAAACCCTGCCTGGTTTTTTGTTTTTGTTTTTGTTTTTTACTTTAAATAACCTCTGGATTTCAAAATTGTATGTCTCCATAGCTTTGAGTCACAAGTTACCTTGAGTTCTCAGACAAATTAATGCATTGTTAGACAGGTTATTTCTGAGTAAAATATGCACACATAAACAAATCCCTTAACTATGTATATGTTTTAATTACTTTCTGGGTTCACATTTGATTAAATCCTAGGGAGCAGCGTATACGTAAGTATGTCCATGAGTACAGCACACAGATTTATGCTACACAAAAACACAGGGTGAAGCATGCTATTTTAAGAGTCTGAACTCTATCTTTCAACAAAGTTTAGCTGCTCTCCTTTTGCAAATGCATTTAATTTTATCTGGAAACTTTTTGACGTTAGAAATAGAACAACTGTAGTTTCTCATTATGTTTGCTGCCAGAATCCATGCTTGGTTGCTCAACTAAAGACCTTATACTGCTAATTACTACCACATGCCCATATCCCAAGCGCAAGAAAACTTATTGACTCTGACAGCCCATTCTCTCAACACTGAATTCCAAATGAAAACTCAAATTTTGGCCAAACATAACATTTCATCAATCTTGTTCTACTGACTGGAAAAACAGCATCAAACAAAGGGTGCTAATGGCCCTTTATTACCGTTCCTTTCCCAAGCTTATATTTTCTGATGAAAGATCTAAGTGACCAAAGGGCTCCTTTAAACTACTTAGTAATTAGCTTTTGAACCAGGAAACAATGCATAAAGTGAACAGTCCCAGTGTTGATGACAGAACCTACTCTCTGTCCCCCAGGTTGGGGGGACATTGGAGACCCTGAAAGAACATTAAAAGAAAAGTGTGCATTTTCATAAAGCAAGGGGGAAGAAAGAGAGAGAGAAAGAAAACAGGCTAAAAGGGGTGATAAAAGATTACAGAGATGAAGGCAGAACAAAAGCTGTGGGAAGCCTGTGATCTGAAGTCACGGACACGTGGGGCTCTGAGTGGCAGCGCCGAAGCAAAAAGAGGCTCCGGATCCAACCAGGCTGGTGAGTCTCGAGCGTGGGGCTGAGGGCCTCTTCTGAGTCACCATCAACAAAGGCTGCAGGCCACCAGGCCCACCCAGCATCTGACTAGGGGGCCTAGTTGAGGGGACAAAATTCACCTGGACTGAGAGTCAAGAAATATGTTCAAATGTAGACTTCAGGGCAATTGATTGTATTGGCTCCTTCAGGGGCAGTGACCAGGAAATGCTGGCTAGGACGGTGGGGTGGGGTGGGGTGGGGAGTCTGGGATGGGAGCCCCAGGCCTGGGAATGCCTCCTGCTTTATGGTGACCTGTCCACACCTGACATGCAAAATGGAGCAAGAAGCTGTTTTCCTCTTGGCGTGGAACAAATTACCAATGGGAATCTCTGGATGTATTTGGCCTTTTGGATCCAAGCAGTAGCCCAGACATCAGAACAGCTTGGTTCTGATCTCATCCAAGGCTGTTCAGATAACAGGAAGAGGAGGGCTCTGTGAGAGGGAAGGTGGAGGAACATACAGCGTCACCGGAAAGACGCCAACTGGCCTCCTCTCACCCATTGTCCTTTGTTCCTTTGAAAGGAAACTCGTGTCCTGTGGGCAGTGCAAGTGAATGAGCCTTCCTGTCCACAGCCTCACTTTGTGAAGGGAGGACTGGACTCCTGAGCTCAGGATGGGCTGGAATCACCACAGGAGGAGGCTTGCTCCAGCCTCCATGACTGTCAGGCAAAGAGGAGGCAAAGAGGGAGGGAAATGTGATGGTGCTGGTTTGCTTTTCTCTTAAAAAACAACACAGGCTATTAAAGAGTTCATTTGAAAATGAATTCCAAAGCAACAACAACAAGAACCCTAGGTCCATGATCGAACCCTGACCCAACAGGGCATGAGTGGTGAAAATGGTGTGCACGTCAGTCAGGGTGGGAGTACAGGGTGTGCACATACACACAGATTCCTCAAGCTGTACATGAAAGTGTGCATCTTACTCTGTGGAACTCCAAACAATAACAACTCAAAGACAAACATAGCTGAGTGCCCAAGGACGCTCTGTAAAGAAAGGACAGGACGGTTGGGGCCCGCCCGGCCTCCCCCCAGCATTCTCGCATGAGGCAGTGGTTGGCAGAGGATGGGGTGCTGAGGTCCCGCCACTTACTCGGAAGTAAAGCATCGGGTTGGTCATGACCCACACACTGATATTAACACTGATGAAGGGATCTGAGCACAAATAGAAATAGTCCCCAGATAGAATACATTCCTGTGTACGACGCCAAACAGAAGACTAATCCGGCATAGTGTGCAGTGCCCTGACACACCCTATATACAGCATCTCTTATCCAAAAGGAACTTCAGCCGAGTAATGAGCCTCTTTGAGGACAAGCTCCATGCCTCCTGACTAAAGAGAAGTGGTTCCCTGCTGGCCACGATGCCCCACACAGGCAAGGTGACTTGGATCTTGCCTGCCCTAAGACTTCCCTGCTGGCTTATGAGCCCTTGTCATTGCTGCAAAAACCCCCTACAGGATGGCATGGTCTTAGTCTGAAGGGCCACTGCAATCACTAAGCCAGTCAGTGTAAAGAACAGAAAACATGAGCCCAGTTATGTATGGACCCCTTCGAGGATAAATCCAGTATGTCTGTTGGAAAGATGGGCAAGGAAAGAAGTTGTGAACTGGGAACAGGCCCAGGTCCTTGGTCCAAGTGTGACAACCTGGGTGACCTCTGACATCACACCCCACACAGAACGTGGCTTTTCCCTCATAGAAGCACCCAGTGCAATGGGGGAGGGGCAGGACTCAGGAGCCACTGCCACAGGGACTCTTGGAAGCCATTCAACCACTTCTTTACTGATGCAACCGACTTACTTTCTGCCTCCATGTTTGTTAAAAGTCCCGCTGAATTTATTCCGATTCAGGATGAGAGCAGCAATTTCAGGTACGTAGCGAGCAAACATTGCCTACATGCATAAAACAAAGAAACAAGAGCCAAAAAAAAAAAAAAATGGCATGCAGAGAAGAGTCTACCACCGCGGAGGCAGCAAAACCGCTTGGCATACTTACTTTCTTCCACTAACCGCACTATAGGAGCCCCCGTATTTCTTGCGGTTTCCTATTAACTCTATGATTTCAGGGACGTAGCTGGCAAACATGGCCTGAGGAGAAGATAGGAGACAGAAGAGAGACTAAGAAGACAGGCCAAAGAAAGGGGGAGACACTCTCAGAAAGGGGGACACTAAGATCTGAAAACACAAAAGGATTAGAACTGTGAAGGTCTGTGCTGATACGCTGGATTATAAAAAATAAATAAATAAATGATAATAAATACATAAAAGCACACAAAAAGGGTAAGCTCCTGAAAATTCAGAGACAATACAAACATTAGCCAACCTAGACAACTAGAAAGACAACTAAAAACAATATATAAATAATTTCAGTGGAGAAAAATATGAAGGAGACGGGAATAAAGAAGTTGACATTTAGCACTTCTTGAAGAGAAATAAGTAAAAGGGATGCATGCTGGAAAATACACACACACACACATGCACACACGCACATACACGCATACACACACACTATTGCAAGAGGACAGCTTTCTTTCTAGTTAAAATTCAAAGGCAAATCAATGCCTTTATGAGTGATTGAAGACAGTAAACACCAAAAGAAATTTTTTTTAAATACAAACTTTTCTTTAAAAAAAAAACAAAAAACACTAAAATGCACAAAAGGTAAATTTAGGAAATCACATAGGAAGAAAGGATAGCAAGGGAAAACATAAATCTGCCATGTTTTATCCAACAAATATTGTGGTTGTGGCTGGATAAATGGGTCTGATTACCTACAGAGACCTCGTAGATGATATGGAAACACTCGTGTTAATGTACACATGCACATGTACATTTATATACATTTTTTAAATGTATATGTTGCATGCATACAAAACAGAGAGATGTGTATGCATAATGTAAATGCATGTGCGGTGTACATATGTGAAAGCTGTGTGTGAAGTAAGATTTTAATCACTTACGCCATACAGAGCACAAATCTAAACTTAAAGTGAGCTACTTTGAAAGACAAAATGCAGCAACTGCCAATTTGTTGCCAGAAGTTCCCCCTTGAAAATGATGATCTACACAGACCAGAAAAGCAAATGGTGAAACTTCCTGACTTACAGAGAGGTTGGAATGTGTCACGCATAATGCAGTCAGTTTGCTGTTTATAAAAGCAACACACAGCTCATGTGGTGACGTCCACTGGACAAGACCAGTGGGCTCCCAATTCTCTGATGTGGGGACCCTACTTCCGAGGTCAGGCCCCAGCCACAGTGTTTGTTGGAAGTCTAGGAAGGACCATGAAGGGGCGGGGCAGCTCTTGAAACCGCAAACAGTCTATAGAGTATCAACAGTATCCCCCAGGGTCAGGTGGCAACAACTGTCCTTGCAGAATATCAGATGCTGAATTACATTATTAAGGCACAGACACTCTCATTTAATAAGTGAGCATCACTTTCTTAAAACAATTAGGTTGGCTCCTGGCTAAATGGCTGTCCCTGGCAAGGGCAACACGCATGGGTCTCCAGAAAACAAGGTTAATACACCGAAGAAATATGCAAAAAAAGTCACCCTCATGCTTTGGTTTACTTAGCCTGATGGTGACACTAAAACCATCGCTTGCTTCTAATGCAGAAACACGCTATCAAAATACAAAGCTTTCAGGAGATGGGTAATAGAAAATATTAATGACCATAAAAATCAACAGCATAATAAAGAGTTTTTACCAGTCCCCCGAGGATGAAGAAGACCATGAAGAGGCGCCCCAGCGTGGTTTTTGCATAAACATCCCCGTAGCCAACAGTGGACATGGTAACCATGAGTAAATAGACACATTCCCAGTACGTGAGAGCCTGGTTGTTTTGAAAATTTTCCCACGGGTCTCCTGAATTCTCCACCTAAAGCAAGGAGATGGGAGAAAAAAAAAACAATGTTATATTACTGCATGTATGTGCGTACATATATGTATACACACATGTAAGACAAGCCGGAAACACTAAAGCTCCAGCAGGATGCTTGCAGGGGGACAGCCCCCCTGTACAAGGTGTCTGCTGCCCTGGGCTGAGTTCTGTGAGGGCTGAGCAGGTGACAAAGCAAGTAGAATGGCAGTGACCGGAACCATGCCTTCCTAGTGCCTGGGAGAGAGGGGTGGCAATGGAGGTCAGGAGCCCCAGTCCCCATGGTCCTTCTCCTTGTTAAAGATCTGAAGCCAGCTACATTTGGGGCACTGCTCTGGCCACGTTCTAAGACATCCCCTTCAAGGAAGGAGCCACAGAGCCCTGCTCTGATCTTTCCCAGTGAGGTCCTGCTTGGTCTCAGAAGGAACAACTGACATGCTCCCAGAGAAGTTCTAGATCCTCCCACAGAAGGCCTCCACTTTTTATCATCTGACCAAGGAGATGCCTGGTAGGCCTCCCTCCTTCATTCAGATCTTGCACAGGACCTCGAAACAGCATCTCCTGGGGTAAGACTGCCTCCCTGTTCTGCAGAATGGCAACACTAGTCTACCCTGCAAATGCAGGGACCCCCCGGAAGGCCAGGACTTGAGCTCATGAGAACAATTTGCTTTTGCACACACTGCTTTAATAGAGGGCTAGCATGCCTCTTCTGCCAAGGGCCAGATAGTACATGTTTTCCTCTTCATGGGCCATCCAGTTTCTGATCTCTGTAGGGACAATTCAACTTTGCCCCTGGAGGTGCAATTAGCCAGAGGCAATACTTAAACTAAGGGGGCAGGGGCAGAGTTGGAGACCTTTGGTCCCAGGACTATAGTTGGCTCATCTCTGCTTTCCATTTTACAAAACACTTTCAGTCCTCTCATTGTATTTTATCTGCTAACAAAGTTGTGAGGCAGGCAACAGAGGCACTTTAGATACTCAGAGGAGAGAGGGAGAGATGGGGGCTGGGTCGCCAGGTTTACCCCAGATCCCAGCCCCGTCATATACTGGATGACCAAGGCTGGTGATCCGTCAGCATGGCCAGTCCAAGGGCAGGACCCAGGCCTGCAACTCTGCCTCTGCACAAAGTCTCCTGGGCCTGGCCCCTTTCACACATCAGCACTTGTCCTCCAGGTGCCATTTCCATAGCAGTTTCCTGGTGAAGCAGAAGGTACTTCATACCGTAGGAAGGTGAGGTCCCTGGCCTGCTGGAAAGTAAGCCCTCAGTATCTGTGACTTTGGCACTAAGCAGAGTTAAGGTGAATATCCAAGACTTACTTCAGTCAAGAATCCCATTAGCACAAAGAGGTGGGTGGAGAGCCATCAGATCTAGTGACTAAATGAGAGCCAGGGCTTCCATCGGGGCTGTGCTCCTTTGGATGATAATTACCTATGTCCCACTGGTAGGTAACCAAATGCATGCTTCCACCCCTATGCACCCAGAGGCTCAGCACGGGAAGGGAACCTTCTCTCGAACCTTTGGGGTTAAATGAGGCTCCTTCTAGTTGTAATAGTTTGTGTTTGTATGAAACACGCTTCCAATAACAGCTGTGTTCCCCAAAAGCAAGAAGAAAGTCTGCCTTGGGGAGGTGAGAACAGCTTCACTTCATAATATAAGGCTTTCAAAGTCATTAAGATGAAAGAATTAACTTTTGAGATACAGAATGACTTGCCAAGTCATCAGGCAAGAGAATCAAAGGTGGCTTTTCATACGGGAGAAGTGGAGAGACATCGAGGATCCAATATTGTTTATTGTTTAGGAAGAGCTATAGGTCCAACTTCCAAACTTCTCCCCAAGATGGTTTCGGCGTTTACTGGGGGAGCACTGCCATCTTGTGGCTAACTGGGGATATTGCAGACAGAATGAAAATGTACCAAAGCCTCCACTGCAATCCGCGTGAGCTGAAAAATGCAGGACAATAGCGTGCACATGACTCACCCTTTGGAACCAGTTTGGGGTAAAAGGCTTGGTAACCCAGAAATTGTGCAGTTACTGCTCCTTTTCCAACATTCCAGCCGGGCTGAAGTTTCTCAGCAGTGAGAAACAATTCAGGTCATAAAACGACTCCCAGAGGGGCTTGTTGCAGGAAAGCCAAAGCTGAACCATCTCCTAGGACACTTACCAAATGGATGAATCCGGCTGCTGTTAGCCATGTGCTGATAAAGATGGATAGCAGGTTCACCAGCTTGATGGAATTACTGTGCAAACGGGACAACAAACAAGAGCCCAAAGTTACAAAAGAAGCCCCTCGGGCTGACTTCCACAGTGATAGCACTCCTTTAGGGGCTCGGCAGCCCACCCGAGCCTTCATCGCAGCCAAACCCACTTGCTAGGTCTTTGTTTATGCTCTTACTCAGTTGGAAAGCCTTTCCCATCTCTCTGAATCCTTCCCTTTCTTCAGAGCCTGGTTCAACCCCCATGTCCCCTGCAACATAAAGTCACTCCTCTTACCTCCGGCCACTTATTAGTAATTGAGCTTACTGTCTGAAGACATATTTTGTAATGCTGTTTTAGATTGCTATTTGACGCTTCCATTCCTAAGCGCATATGGCAGGAAAAAACCTCTATTTTCTACCTCTTTCCGTCTCCCCATAGTGGGGCCTCACACCATCCCCAGGGTGGCTCAGCTCATTATTCTTGATTGGCTGATCTCTGCCTCCTCCTACCTCTCTCTCAAGGGGAACCAATGGTTTAAATTCTACGAGTTTAAGGTCACAGTAATAGGAATGGCTAACACTTTCGTTCTGTGCAGCACCATTCTAAGCGCTTCACACAGATGGACTCATGTAAGCTTTATAATGACTGTACGAGGTCATCTAGA
>PVKE010041200.1:0-14273 GCA_004027555.1 Craseonycteris thonglongyai | reverse complement strand
GTGCATATTTATTTCTATTTTACTTTTTGACAGATAGAGAGAGAGACAGAGACAGAGACAGTTAGAGAACCGAACTGTGGGAACTCCCCAGTTCAGCACGTGGGTCCTGCCTGGGCCGGAGCCGGGATTCGATCCTCGGTCCTCATGGCCTCAAAGCGAGCGCTCAACCCGCTGAGCCGTCCCGGCTTTCCCCTAAATTGGTTCATTTCTTCAAATAGGACCACAAGGGAAAATGAGTGCAGAGTTAAAGCTGCCAGGATTTTTGGATTTTAGATTTCCTTTCTGGATTTTGTCAACGTATTTCTAATTCATGTTTCTTATTCTTAAGCTTGGCCTGCTAACACAGCCCCTTTCTTTTTTTCAACTAGTCCAGTGCAGTGGCAAAGACTCTTTCTGGAGATAATCCTGGGCCACAATTCAGGCAGAACCAGATTTAGTGACACTTAAGATTGGGCTTAGCCTAGAATGCAAAACGAATTGTGGGAGTTTTACAACTCACCAAAGTGCCTCTACATTCACACCGAAGAAAATGTTCCCAAGTGTTCAAGCTGGCTTTTCAGAAATATTACAGTTGTAAAATCTGGGACACCAGTAATGGGGGGGCAACCATGGGTTTTATTTTAGTAAGTTGTTTACCTATGCCAATGTTTAAGTGTACTTCTGTGCAAAAAGATGTGGGTAATAGTTCTCTTTATAGAAAAATCAATGCACCCAAATAGTAATAAAATATAACAGTGTGTACATGTACATGCATTATGCAAGCACAAATAGATCTGCACTGGGCCAGATGTGATCTAATCATTCTGGAAGTTCTGTTTAGGTATATGATATTAAAAAAAATGCTGAACTGGCCTTTTCCCTCAGCGTGGAGCCATACATTTCATGATACTACTAGCAAATGATATTTGACATGTAATTTTAAAATGAAGTTACTCTAATCTAAAGTAATAGTGCAACAACAGGGATAAGCACTGAAGCCTTTCATAAGATCAAATGGATTTTAAAATTCTGGGGTTTTAGTTACAAGTAATTAGAAATGCAATTTAGAACACTTAAAATGTATTTCCTGCAATGGTTAATTACATTAGAAAAGCTATTGTTCCAAATGGTGATGGACTAATAAATTGTAATAATCACCTCTCTAAAAATTGGATTGCAGTGTTTTAATAAGCAGTCTATATGACTAGAGAAGCCTATTTTTTCCAACCCTGGAAATTTACTTCAGTAAATTACTATGTTGGCATATACATAAATGCATATAGATACATGCCCACACGGGATAAATATGATGTATATATATATGTATGCACACATATAAGTATGGGTTTATAAAGCAGAATGACACTCTAGAAGGCATTTTAATTGTAATGTACGAGATCTGTCCAGAAAAAAAAAATCCAGTAATGGTCAAACTAATGAGATTGTTTGCATGACATCGCTGTAACCTGGCAGCCAAGGAGAGAGGACTGGAATGAGCATGCGTGAACACTGACCTCTTCACTGTAACAGGTAGTGATGGTGCTGGACATAGTGGAGTGAAAACGTGCATTGGGAAGCCATTGTGTTAAAAATGACTGAGAGAGGGGAAGCTGGGATGGCTCAGTGGGTTAAGAGCTCACTTTGCAGCCCTGGCCCGTGCGGAATCATATGCTGAACTGGGAGCTCCCCCAGTTCAGTTCTCTCTCTGTCTCTCTGTCTCTCTGTCTCTCTCTCT
The DNA here is from genome assembly GCA_004027555.1 of Craseonycteris thonglongyai. Taxonomy (NCBI): domain Eukaryota; kingdom Metazoa; phylum Chordata; class Mammalia; order Chiroptera; family Craseonycteridae; genus Craseonycteris; species Craseonycteris thonglongyai. The sequence continues at coordinate 12,559 of PVKE010041200.1, read as the reverse complement.
GTCATAAATAAATAAATAAATAAATAAATAAATAAATAAATATAAAAAAAAAATGACTGAGTGAGTACAGCAACAAATCTGCATCAAATTTTGTGTTTAGCTTGAAGATTCCTAGAAGGAAACTTCAGATGATTCATAAGGCTTTAGGGGATGATGCAGTGAGTGCTGCACAAATAAAAGTGTGGCATCAACACTTCAAAGATGGTCAGGAATCTGTTGAAAGTGATCCATGTTTTGGAAGATCTGCAGCAAGAACACCTGAGAATGTGGAACGTGTACAAACTGCAATCAATACAAGTGCCTACTTTGAAGGGTAATGCAGAGTCACTGTCCTATGTATGCATACAATATTTCTTGTGTCTTCTTCAACAAATGCCCCTATTTTTCATATTACTTGGATAAATACTTTCCTGACAGATTTTGTATGCTATGTCTGGAAAAATGCAGGTAGCAGACTAAATTTTACTAGACTACACATCATTTCTAAAGATCCATGCTGTTAAAACATATTTATACCAGCAGTACACTGACCACAGGAAGCATGACGATCATTAGGAAAATAAACAACCTAAGGTTTTGTCACACCCAATTCTGCCACACTACAAAGAAGGTACATTATCTTAATTTTTAAAGATTTATTTTTAATTATTTTTTGACAGAGAGAAACAGAAAGAATGGAGGGGGCAGAGCAGTTTGCACAGTCGTATGTTATTAGTTTTGATACAGTTTCATATCACAGGTGAGCTGCGGGGCTGCTCAGGGCAGAACTGGGACCAGGAGCCTCCCGCATTGGAAGCTTGCTCCAGCAAGACCTGAACTGGGGCACCCCCCAGGTCAGCATATGGGTCTGCACAGGCTGGGGCTGGGATTCGATCCTTGGACCCCAGGGCTGCAATGTGAGCACTCAACCCATTGAGCCATCCTGGCTTCCCCTATTTTAATGTTTAAATCAAGGTCAAAAGCAAATGGTAACTCTATGTTAAAAAGTACAGATGGTAATGAGAACATGATAATGAATTTGTTATGATTTTTAATGAAATATTAAGTCAACACTCATTTCATATTTTTGTAGTTTATTTTTCTACACATGTGATCAGTACCCAATATAACCTCCATGAGTACTTCTTACCGTCCTTACACACACACACACACACACACACACACACACACACAGTCATTGACTCCAGATATCCACCTCAGTCAAGGTAGTAAAACCAATTCAACTCATTCTACCTCAAAACTGATAATAACTTCATACATCTTTTTCTCTGATAACAACATCCTGTGCTTTCAGATCTTTCACATAATGACTCTTACTATACCTGTTCTTCAGTTTAAAATGCATTTCTTGTTTGTGGACTGCTTTACTTCATTTTTAGCGATCAGCCTGTTCCTTTCCTAATTTCTTTCCCTATTTAGCTTAGAGTCCATAGTGTATCCTGTTTTGTTGTAGATACTAGTGGTTGGCTAACCCAATAAGCACAGCCAATCACATTCTCCCTCACCTTTAGAGGTAAGTAAACAAAATACCTACTTGATCAGTGTCTTTTGCAGCAAGACATGTAGCACAATTCCTAGCAGTGAGATACTGGTGAAAGTTTTTCTGATAAAAGCCAGATATAGTTCTGGTACTTCATTTTCTCCGTTCTTCCTGTTTTGAATGCATATAGGATTTCAGAATTTGTGGGAGCTATCTTGTGCCCATGAACGAAAGGTGAAAAGGATGAAATTCTAATGCCAACACACTTAAGCCACTAAATCAAGGGGAGTAACCACCTACTTCCACATTTGTTAGATGAGAATAATACATGCTTATTTGTTTATGCCACTCTAAATTGGGTTTGCTGTTACTTCCAACCCGAACCATTCTTACCTCTTCTCTCACTCATTCCTCAGCCCCCTGCCCCATTGTACTTCCGTCACATGTTGCTGACAAAATTCAAATTCCGAATCAACCTAGTAGTCCAACTGATCCCTGTATTTCTACCCTAGTTGATAAATGTTAGAGAAAATTACAGAGCCATATAGATTGATTTCACTATAAATCTGTGGGCCACAACTTTTAACTAAACCTTTCATGCCTTCTATGTTTGCACAACTTTTCTACTCACTCAAATCTATGACCTTATTAGCATCGCGGCTTCTATACCCACCAGTCCACCGAAACTGTCTGCATCCAAGGCCACCAGCAAGCTACTTATAAAATCCAAATGACTTCTCAATATTCACTCTCCTTGTTGCTACACCCAAAAGACCTCTCGGCAGCAGTGTCTGGGATCAGTGTCAACTACTCCCTTCTTATTGGAATGGTTTTCACTCCTTTTTATCACACTCTTCTCCTACCTCTCTGACTATTCTTTTATTACTTCAAATGGATTCAGTTGTCTGTTGAAATTCTGCATATTGTCCTGTATTTTCTTGAACATCTTAGTCACAGTAAAGTTTTTGTTAATCATAGTAATTTTAAAGTCTATAAGAATGCCAATACCTAGATGATTTGTAGGTCTATATCTACTGTCTGATTTTTGCCTTGGGTTGGTTTATTCAAATACCTATTAATGTTTGATAGAATGTAGGCATTGTATATTAAAAAAAAAACAAAAACTGTAGGAGTTCTGCTTGGTATCCTGTTTATAGAAAAAAAAAAAGTGCAGCTCCCTGGTGCATTCATTTAATTTTACTTAAACATGCTCTTTGAGGCTGAATCTAATCTGACTGGTTTTCAATGTGAGAATAAAATATAAAAACTGTTCTTGGAGTGATTTCTAAACAGCACTTTTCTATAATTCTAATGTAACAGAAATGTATATGATAATCAGTGTTTAATAATTTTTTCATGTGTAGGAATGCTGCATTTTCTAGGCTTTGACATTTTCAACGATCTAGAATTACTGTATTTTGTAAATGGAAACCCCACTACTAAAAAGAGAATGCTAGAAATAGAATGATGTCGTTTGTTTCTACAGACTATTGATATACTACAGTGCTATAAAATAATAATAAAAGTGAGGTAATGCATGGCAAACTTTGGCTGTCAGGTTAGGACTGTCATCCACAAGTTAGATGGGGGTAAGCACTGCAGCTGCGAGTGCTGCTAGTGAGTATTCGTGGGGAAAATAGAAAATGGGTTAATCTAATCAAGGAGCGGAATGACTAGAAGTTGAGTTGCAGTCATTTAAAGGTTCAGTCTACCTCTAATTCACCCCCATAGAGACAGAGTGGGCTCTTCAGGGGTCCCTACTGAAAGCTTGGGTGAGGGAAGCAGGGATGGCTCAGTGGGTTAGGCGCTCACTTTGCAGCGCCGGGGACTGCGGATCGAGTCCCTGCCCCGGCCCGTGCGGACCCATGTGCTGAACTGGGAGCTCCCCTAGTTCAGTTCTCTCTCTGTCTCTGTCTCTGTATCTCTCTCTCTCTCTTTCCTCTGTCAAAATAAATAAATAAATAAAATATATATTGAAAGCTTGGCTGAATTATCTGGGGTTGCTGCTCCGTGAAAGGTTGTAAGTATTCATTGCTGTTCTTCAGCAATTATGAAACTGCAGAAAACTACTCTGCTTTTTAGCTCCTTTATGCTCAACTGGGTTTTCTCATGCCATGAACAGCTTATGAATTTGGCAAATGGCTACAGGATAAAAAACTGCTGAGTGCCAAGTTAACTTCTTGACTCATTCCTTCACTTCCAAATGGTTGGACCCTCTTGTGTGAACAGCATGGACAGCCCCTAGTCTTTTCCTGCTCAGCCCTGTGCGATAGCTCAGACCTCTGATGACTATTTTGTACCAAACACCAAAAACTGGCAAATGCCCCAAAGGGGCATGCGTTTTCCTTACTCAAGATTTTAACTTAAGCCCTGGCTTCCTTGGCAGCTTTCCTATACTCTCAAACAGAATTTTTGTCTTGAATCTGGCTTATAGAGATATTCTTGGTAGAGTATTGTTCAAGTGCAAGTTACTACATCACTGCCAGAAGTAGAAATCTGTCTTTGGCTACATTTTTTCAGTCCCTCCTCCAATGATTATTTCTTAAACATTGTTGATTTAGCTAAGAACATTTGCTTCTCATCTCTTCTTTCCTGTGTCACTCCTATCCCTCTTTTACGTATCAGCTTGGAATTCACTAGGAAGTATTTCCTAATTTTCAAAGGTAAGTTAGATATTTCTATATGTGCCCTTAGTACTCAACAGTATTTCCACATTATCATTTCACTCAATTCATTATAATTTCCTATGTACTTATCTGTACCTGTTCCCTATGTGATGGCAGAGACAGCATCATATTTACCGCTATGTTCCCAGTACTTTTTCCGTGGTATCTCTGAACACGTAGCACGGTGTCTAACACGTGGGCACTACCATATTTTGCCATGTATAATGTGCTCCCATGTATAATGTCCACCCACGGTTTTGTTCCAAACACTCAGGGGAAAACAATCTTTTGTTTGAATTTTTAATTCAAATGTCTATTTGTTTATGTTTAGGTACTTGCTTTTTGTATTAGAAAGGAATTTTAGCACTTATTTTTTGAATGATTCAAAACATTTACATTTCATGGTCATTCTGACTTTAAAGAGCCAGAAGTTGCATGGTGCCGACTTCGGTGAATAAGGTGGATGAGGATGCACCAGAATATTTTTGTTTGACAGAAATTGCCATACTGTAAGTAACGTGTGTGACTTGAATCAATTCAGGACATCAAGGTAGCCATGATGGCGCAACTAAAGGCAGTCACAAAAGAGGACTTGCAAAACTGCTTCAGAAAGTGGCAACAATGATGGGATAGGTGTGCTCACAGCAGAGAGGGTATTTTGAGGGGAATTCATGGCAATGTCTTTCACTGTAATACACTTGTTTTTAATTTAAACATTCACAATATTTTTTGATCAGACCTTGGATAATTTTTATTTTTGTCTTTCATATTTGTATGTCTCCTGTTTCACAATTTTCCTATGGCACTTTATCTCCATTCTCCCCCCTTGTTTAGTGTTAATCTCTAGTCAATAACTGACCTCAATCATATTATAGTATAGTTATTCCCAGTATAAAATCCCTACAATCAAAAAAGAGGAAGCAAAATTTCGCAAGTTTTAAAATTCAGTTAGGCTTGCTAAAAAACACATGCCATTTAAAGTGTTAAAAAATTCTCAAGAGTCCTATTCTGAGACTTCACAGTCTCAATCTATTTCTTCATAGTCTTATAACAAAATTTGTTTTTCCTCAAGTGCTACCATTCAAGGCAAAAATATAAAATTTCTTATTGAATGCTATTTCTTTTGTTTAATTATTACTATCTCAAAAAGTGTTTGTTACTGTTCTACTGCAAATGTATAGGATTTCAATGACATTACTGGCTGTCTTGGGGAAAACCAACCATTATTTATAACATTGCTTTGGTGGGAAAATGCTTTCTGGATTCCAAACAACTGACATCTAAACAAAGTATTCCCACTTGAGTGATCAGGATTCAAACAATAATATGTCCTACATCTGTCTACAAGCCATTTGTAAGATTGGGACCGCCTGTATTTGAAAAGCACATGCTGTTCTTAATCAGGGGGAACAATATTAGGATGATGAGATTCTGCCCCTGACTTTTTCTGCCCAGTTTTCAATTACATTCCTCCATTCTATCAGATGAGATGCATGTAAATCCTAAAGAAAAATATGTCAGTATAACAGGTGCTCTATTTTTCATCATTTAAGAATAATTTTCAACATGTACAACACTGGTTAAGCACTCAGGTTACAGAAACCTCTCAATAATTATAGACAGCAAAGGTTTTGCAGAACCAAGTAGATGTAACGGGACAGATGTTTTCAGTTCAAAACTCTATCTACAAAATAATTTTGTTTTTCATTTACTACCAATGCACCTGATCAACACACTACCGCTGAATGTTAGTGCCCACACTATAAGCTAGTCTGAGGGCAACAGAGGAGAAAGTGGCCAATGGCTATTTCCAGGGTTAGGGATTATAAAGACAGCAGCAACTGAAGAATTGGGTAATGAGTGAATGAGGGGTACCTTTGAGTACAGTGCAAAATGGCTGACAACAGAGTCATACTTGTGTAGATACAGAAATGAGGGAAAACTGAAATGGGAAAAGGCTTCTGAAACACACCATGGAAAAGCACAAATACAGCGGGTTTGATGCACTAGGACAGATGGAATGTCTGAAAAAAGGCTGTGTTCAAATAAGAGATTTTAGAGTATTCAGAGGTATAGAAGTTTCAAGTGTTAAAATATAAATTGGTGATCACTACCTCTAAGGGATCAATGAAAGACTTGAGTCAAAGTTGATTCCAAGGTTTTGAACCTAGGTCACTGGGGTCATCACTATTAAAGATGGAGAATATCGGGGAAGCCGGGATGGCTCAGTGAGTAAAGTGCTCGCTTTGCAGCCCTTGGGACCGAGGATTGAATTCCGGTCCTGGCCCATGCGGACCCATACGCTGAACTGGGGGGGGAGGGTGTGCCTCCTATGCAGGAGGCCTACAGTTCTGTTCTGCCCCCCACCCCCACCCCCAGGTTCAGCCTGGAGCTCCAGGGGGTGTGCCTCCCATGCAGGAGGCCCCCAGCCCAGTTCCTATCCTGCACAGCCCCTGCCCACCTGTGTAGAATAAAAACATGTCAAAAACTGATGACGTACAACTATGGAGACTGCTCTGGGCCCTCCCCCTTCTCTCTGTCTCTCTCTGTCTCTCTGTCTCTGTCAAATACAACAAAATAAATCTTTTAAAAAACGATGGAGAATGTAGAAGGAGTAACTTGGTTTGGAGTGAAGCATACTTAGTGCTGTGCTGGGAAGAATGCTAAAAATGGTAGAATATTAGATACCTATTCTTAGCTTTTCGTTAACAAGTGACAAATGGATATGATGACATTGGCTTTGTTTTGCATTCCTTCTTCTCAAGTGCCCTGATCACAGAACTTTGCATTCCCATGGACTCATGAATAAGAAATTCTATTTTAAGACCTCAAGAGCAGTAGTATTTTACTCTTCTAGAATAACCATTCAAATCCCTCATGTTCACTGTCACAATCATCTGTATAAAGCAACCTCTGCATGAATGCTTCAAAGACATTTGTAGAGGCTACAATCTGCTCAGGGGAAGACAAGCTTTCTCAGAGAAAAACTACACACTCCTGCTTTAGGTCATTTCAGTTAAGAAACAGCTCTGACAAGGCTCCACTGATACTAACTCAACCTGCCATGCCAGGGTAGTTATCTCAAGATGACGATGAATTTCTCTGGACAGTCAAAGTTGTCAAGTGATTGCCAGAGGCCTGGTTTACTGACACTGATCAAGGTCAGATTTATGTATTTGAAGTAGGCACTACGAAGCAGTTTTCATATATATAATAGCAGTCATTCAAATTGGTCTACAGTCAAGCACTTACATGGAACCAAACTATGAGCAAAACAGTTTCTATCAAAATAATCAACATATATTTCACATCCCAAGAAGTTTATCTATGTCTAGATATTCCCTGTAACATCCGTTCAAAACAGTCCAAGTTGGACGAAATGGTAATGGAATAAAGAAGCAGTCACCCAATGTTTTGGCACCAGGGACTGGTTTTGTGGAAGACAACTTTTTCACAGATCAGGGATGGAGGGATTGGTTTGGGGATGATTCAAGTCCATTATACTTATTGTGCACTTTATTTCTATTATCACTACATTGTAATATATCATGAAATAATTACACAACTAATCTAATGCTGCTGCTGATCTGACAGGAGGCGGAGCTCAGGCAGTCATGTGAGCAATGCAGAGCAGCTGTAAATACAGATGAAACTTCACTCACTCACCCACTACTCACCTCCTGCTGTGCAGCCCCATTCCTAATGGGCCACGACCACTATCTGTGGCCCTGGGGTTGGGGACCCCTAGAATATAAGACTGTATGTGGGCTGGTAGATTATAGCCTTTCATGTTTTTAATTTTCCAAATCAGTTTATAAGATTGCTACCTGAAGTAGAAAGAATATGATTTTACATTGTTTCATACCCAAATATGCACCTCAAAGACACCCTTTGTTTGCCAATTTGCTTTTTTTTAAAAGATTTATTTTTATTGGTTTTGGGCAGAGAGAGAGACAGACAGAGAGAGACAATAGAGAGAACAGGGAGGGCCCAGAGCAGTCTCCATAGTTGACAGCATCAGTTTTCCATATAGTTTCACTCCACAGGCGGGCACAGGGCTGTGCAGGGCAGGAACTGGGCCGAGAGTCTTCCGATTAGGCCCTGGCAAGAACTGAACTGGGGGCACAACCCAGTTCAGCATGTGGATCCACATGGGCCGGGGCTGGGATTCGATCCTCGGTCTCTGGGGCTGCAAAGCGAGCGCTTAACCCACTGAGCCATCCCAGCGCCCCCACCTCTTTTTGTTGTTGTTGTTCATTCATCATTCATTTATTCAAATATTTCTGAAGGTTCTATTAAGTTCCAAGTGAGATGTTTAAGGCTAGATCTACAAACAGGAATAATACATGCTGCTCCTAAAGAGCTCCCAGTCTAATGGGAGAGACCGGCAGGTAAAGGAACCAACATAAAGCAGTGTGGGCGTTCAGTAAGGGTGATGTGATGGAAGTATTATGTGAGGACTGAAGAAGTGCACTCCGCCCTCCTGGTGGGATGGCCAAACTAAATTTTAAAAAATAAGCGTGAGTAAATTAGGTAAAAAAATATAAGGGGGACACAATGAACAAAGCTATGGAATAATGGGTAGGTGAGAAAGTGGGCCAAACTGGAAGCTGAAATGCCATTGAGGAGACTGTGGCAGTATCATGGCACAGGGTGGTAAGAGGTGGAAACAGGGAAATGGAAGTGAGGGTGGCACAGATAGGGAGGCATTCAAGAACTCTTTCAGAGAAAAGTAGGCAGGATGTGGATGTTGTGAGATGTGGAGACTTATAGCAAAAGAGTCAAGGTTCATGCCTGGTTGCCAACCAGAGTGAATGGCTGGATGGTGGTGCTGCCAATGAAGAATCAAAACAGAAATGGATTTTACAGGAAAAGCAGAGTTAAGATGTTGAAGTGTTAAACTGAAGGTGCCTGTGAGACATTCAGGTACATCTGTCCAACAGGCATTTGGTTGTGCACGTCTGAAGTTCCAGGCAGAAGCGTGGGCTACAACCACAGAGGTGGGAACACTATGATGATAAATAAAAACATGACAACAGGTAAGTTCACACAGAGAGACTTTCATGTAGTGTGAGAAGAACAAGGCCTGAGGGTGGAAACTTGATCAACAAGTGCATTTAACTTGCAGGCAGAAAAGGAAATTTCAGTGATGGAGGACAAACAGAAAGGTATCAGGAAAATCAGGACAAGGATAGTGTCACAAAAACAGCACTGGCATTTAGGTTTGTGGAGAAATCCACAAACAACTGTGGAGATGTCGGAGAATCTGAAATGTTTTCTGGGGTTGTGCTCTAATGCAGAGTCTAACCCCTGGGCCTCGGACCAGTACCAGTTCATGACCTGTCAGGAACAAGGCCACACAGCAGGAGGTGAGCAATGGGCAAACGAGCGAAGCTTCATCTGTATTTACAGCTGCTTCCCATTTCTCTCATTGCTGCCCGAGGTCCACCTCCTGTCAGATCAGCAGAGGCCTTAGATTCTCATAGGAGTGCAAACCCTATTGTGAACTGCGCATGTGCATCCCTCCCCTGCTGCCTGTGGAAAAATCATCCTCCAAGATACAGGTCCCTGGTGTCAGAAAGGCTGGGGACTGCTGGTCTAGTGGAATTACAGCAAGTGTGCGATGTCTTAATTATCCTCGTATGTCTCTTTCTGGGGTTGTTTCTGGCTCATTTTAAGTTATCGATGAATACTTATTGAATGAATGAATGAATGAATGAATGAATGTCTTTTAATGTGAAGAGTGTACAGTGTTAAGTGAAATGTAAAGGTTCAAAGAGAAGGAAAGCATTGAAGCCATTTTTATTACTGCACTTGGAATACTATCTTGTTGGGCACCAAATGACAAATGACAATCATGGTAATGATGCAATCTGGTGAAGATTTCTCAGGGATAGGAGAATATTCATTACAGCGCTGGAAATGAGCAAGCTGCACATGCATGCCCATCATTCATCCAGCACATAGTGAACTGCTGTAAATTCTTATCCGATTCTCTTCCAGGCACTAGGACATCTCTGGATAACTTGGAAGAGTCAAAACTTTCTTCTCTCATGGAATTTACGTTTCTATGGAGGAGGAAGAGAGAAAGACCAAACAAGTAATGGCAAATGGTAACAAACACTAAGAAGAAAAGCGGAGTAGGGTTAAGAGGGTAAGGAGTGAGGATACTAGTTTACAGTTTACATTAAACCAAGCTTGTCCAACCCGCAGCCTGCAGGCCACATGCTGCCCAGGATGGCTTTGAATGCAGCCCCAAAGAAACTCATAGCCTTTCTGAAAACATTATGAGGTTTTTGGCAACTTTTTTTTTTTTTAGCTCATCAGCTCTCATTAGTGTTAGTGTATTGTATGTGTGGTCCAAGACAATTCTTCTTCTTCCAATGTGGCCCAGAGAAGCCAAGAGGTTGGACACCCCTGCACTAAAACCTACTTATTGCTAACTTGTATCATGAAGATGATTAGAAATGTTATGAAAACCAATATGGAAAATGAAGTTAAGAACCACATAATTTTGCAGCAATTGTAATTAGAGTAACAGTTCAAAATATTTGTAAGGAACTTAGAAAACAGAAATGAGATGGGTCATAAAATTACAAAAGGAGCAACTGTGACTATCTCTTTCAAGTAATATTTTTAATGAGCAAACCTGGTTTTGATACTGCTCTGAATTTACTGGAATGAATTCTCCCCCAGATATTTTTTTCTAAATATCGCCCCAAAGTATGCGGTGGTGGGGGTGAACAAGAGTACTTATTTTCAAAGATACAGTTGCCACAAAGTGAACCTTGGGTGTTGTGGAAGTAGAGGAAATAGTTTTTCTTGGCAGGCTGTATTATTATCAGTACTGGCATCTTTTGGCTAATTGGAATTCCAAAGGACAAAGATAACTCCTTAAATAAAATAGGATTATGAATTGGAATTGATATGAATGAGATGTTCAGTCTATTTAATCTTAGTCATTATCTCAGGCTTGTATCTGAGGTTAGTTAGAATTCTTTCAACTGCCATTCTATACAAATTAGGATGGGGGAGCCTTTTAGAGAGGAGTCACAGACAAAAGAGTCCTCCATCAATCTATTGGCCTCTATCTGGTCTCAAAAACCCCGTGGTAGGGGAGGGGTGGGTACGGAGGTGCAGAGGGACAGAGAAAAGAAAACATTCAAATTTTCAACGAAGTTGGTTTCAAAGTGTGTAGGTGTTCTGAACAAAAGTCTTATAAGTATAGACAGTTCTGCCTCAAGCTGAAATGAATTGCTGTTGTTTGTGAAAGCCCTGGGAGACAACAGAGGGTTTACTTAACTAGTTGCCTTTTTCTGGGATCTCCAAAAGAATGAAAGGGAATAAAAGCTGTCTTAGACAATAAAGCAGGCATGCCCGGCCGGAATCTGTTATGAAAAGGGTTAAAAAGCCTTCCATTCGGTCCCGGTGACCACCAGCTCTCCTTTCTTGTGCCCTCAGTTCAGCCCTGCTGCTCGTGAACAGATAGGACCCTCAGGAGGCCATTAAGTAGAGAACAATCAAAATCTTCATCTATTCCTCCAAACAGGGGATGGAAGAGTCATGGGAAGGAGGGAAATGTATTTACAGTTTGCGGTAATGCTATGCTTGGTGTTCCTTTTCCTAATAAAAACAAGAGCACACAGAATATTAATAATGAATGTAAGGACAAAAAGTCAGGGTTCCATTCACCTAAATGGCATAGTGTACCTCAATTATCAGTAAAACCCAGTTCCTGGTGTTGCCTCTCTGAGATATAGAATTAGGGTAATTAAAATACTAATGAGAGCAGTCATGATTTTTAACCAAATGAACCTCAAATTATGTACTATATAGTTCAGAAGTATTTGAGTGAATGAATCAAAGACTCATTAATCTGCTATATAAACAATTTTGTTATGAAACTTAGAAACTGAGAGTCTACATATTAATCATGGATATAAGTTTTGTATAGACAGAAAAAAAGATTATGAGGTTTGAGTTTGTCACATGTGGGGATGTGACAGCAATTTGAATGAACGTCTAATCTTACAATTGCGTGCTAGGTATAGTAGAAAAAGTGCTAGAATACTCAGAGGATGTGCGGTTTAGGGTCAACTTTTGTGCCAATGAGGAATGTGAAGCTGTACAAGTCTAACCTTTCTGTGAAAGGAAGGAGTTGGTAAATATACTTAAAAGATCATTTTAAATTGCTGAGATTCTAGGACCTATATGCAAATAACTTCTTTTGGCAGATACGCAACTAGTTACTAATCACACAATTCCACTATAAAGGTTATTTGGTTAAACAGTTCAACTGTTATCAGTTCCTGTACATTTGAAATTGCTTATAATTTGAAAAGATAGATGCACAAATTTGGTGCTCAATAAATGCTTTCAAGTAGAATTAAGATTTTATAACTTCTTAGAAATA
>PVKE010041199.1:0-14274 GCA_004027555.1 Craseonycteris thonglongyai | reverse complement strand
GTTGGGGGGAGGGGGAGTTGGGGAGGGAAGTGGGAGTGAGCACCGGATATATGGTGATGGAAGGGGACCTGATTCTAGGTGGTGGGCACATAATGTGATACATAGGTGATGTGATGTGGACTTGTACATTCGGAAACTGTCTAACTGTTACCAATCAATGTCACCCCAATAAATTTAACAATAAAAAAAAAAGAAACTATGCATTTAAAAAAAAATGAGAGTCTCCTTCAATACTTATTTTGCATGTGGTTAATTTACCATGGATTATTCAGATCACTGATAAAAATTACAGGTCCTGATATAATGCAAAGCAACTTGCTTTAACAATAAATCATCACTGATGTCATCCTTGGCAATCACAGCATTATTTTTATAGTTCATTTGACTGTTTTGTGAGTTACTAAAGCAAATATAGGAATTTGTTAAAAAATGAACAAAAAATCCTTATTAAAAATCTGAAAGCTTGGCAATGATTTAAAACTGTTCTCAGCACCCCAGGCCCAAATCTCTTTTCTTTGCCAAAGCACTTGTATTTTTCAACAGCATAATCAGTTGTAGGTAGGCCAAATGAACTCAAAATTGAAAGAGCATTTCATCGAATTTTCAAGCATTCATTAAAATACTCCCCAAAGTCACCATTTTTGAACTAGGTTTAGAGTGGTGGGGTGTGGGAGGAGAGCACCACAATGCCAGAGAACATTTTCCGTGTATTAAGCTTCTAGGTTAAAATTGCTATAATGTATTCAGTGGTCAAATTGCTGAAGTTTCCAAGCCTATTCCATTTTAACAAGCCAAGAATAATAATCTTGATATGAATTTACAGTCATAATTCTAAAAAGAGCCTTAAAATCGTACTTTTCAGTCTGTTTTTACTACATCTTCTTAAGTGATTAAGTTGTCCCTCCCTCCTTTGCCAGAGGTAGTGAAGCAAGACCAAGACATGACATTTTGTACCTTCCTGCCTTCAAAACTTAACTATGCTCATATTAACAGAAACTCAAACACCTGATCAAAACACAATTGCATATTCAAAGTACATCCCTAGACACAAAGATCATCTCTAATTAGGCATTTCCTGATGGCAGCATATTTAATTGAATAGAAACTGCTATAGAAAATAGATTAAGACCTATAAAAACAAACACCTAAATTAGCAAGCACAATGCTGAGGAAGAAGTGACTGTGAGGATTTTGATAACAACGCCTTGTTTGGAAGCTCAGAATTAGACTTTCATTATCTAAATGTGGTCTACTGAGTATCTTCATTTCACCAGAAACAATCAGTTCCAAGTGTTTCCGATCTGATTTCCCCACTCTCCACTATGCCCTCATGCCATGGACTTCAGGGCTATAGGAATGTGGCTCTAAAGATGACACACAGCTCTTTGGCAGGATGGCTAACAGACAGTCAATAGATCAAAAATGCTATAAGCATTTAGTGACTCAAGAGTCTAACAGGAATACTTTTTCAATGATTCAGAAAATCTTCCTTTTATAGAAAGTAAGCTGAGACTCTTCAAGTTCAGGCTCGGGGTCAGCAACTCCACTTTCCTTGTTGACAATATGCACACAAACTTAACTAGAGATGTATTGAGCACACATGTCAAACAGGCCTCAGAGGTTAGTTTTCACTTCCACTACCCATATCTACATACCAAATTGCATTCCAAATACTTAAAAAGAATGTTAAAAATATAAATTAGTAGGTACAGGGAAGCCAGGATGGCTCAGTGGGTTAAGTGCTTGCTTTGCAGCCCTGGGGAACGAGGATCGAATCCTGGCCCTGGCCCGTGTGGACCCATATGGTGAACTGGGCCATGCTAACCATGTGGGAAGCCCTTGGCTTGGCCCTTGCTGCCCTTTATTCACCCCCTGGCTCAAGAGGGTGTTCCCCCCATGCAGGAGGTCCCTGGCCTGGTTCCTGCCTGGTGCAGTCCCCGCCCACCTGTGTGGTGTGAAACCATGTTGAAAACTGATGATGTACAACTATGGAGACTGCTCTGGACCCTCCACCTTCTCTTTGTCTCTCTCTGTCTGTCAAAATCAATAAAATAAATCTTTAAAAAATAAATTAGAAGGTACATATGAGCTTCTAAGGATAGAAGCTTAACAGTGGAGCTGCCTGGGGCTGGCTGACAATCCAGCTAAGCATTTCCCATAGCCCTCAGGAAATGGGATAAAAACACAAATACAAACAGAAAGCAAGTAAAAAGAAGGCCCCAGGACCTCAAAGTGCAAAACCTGCCAGAAAAGAGAACAGAATAAAATAGTAATCATAAATGTCAGAGGCAGAAGGGAATGATGGGAAATGTAAAAATTTGCTAACACAATGGCAGCTAAATTGCGAAGAAAACACTGCAGATAATCAAGCAACTTGTATTATTAACTCCTTTGATCCTTGTAGTTTCCCGGAATTTGGAAAGACAGCCATTACAGCTTTCAAGTTTGCCTTCAAGGGAGGCAGCAAAGGAAGCACCGCAAGACTGGTCTGTTCTTAAGATTTTAAATTGGTGCGCAGGTGGCCTGACCTCCATTGCAGCATTTGACAAGTTCTCCAAAGACCTGATCTACCTTTGTAATTTTTTATTTTAAAGTAGCACTATTTTTAAAATATTAGTTCATCCTGCACCACATAGTATTTTCTCATCTTGTAAAGTTCTTTTCTAAACGATGCTTACAATAAATGGACCATAAGAAGTGGGGCTAAAGATCAAATTTTTGAATAAAGTTCAATCAAACTTTTGGTTCTAGGAAGGTGAACAGTGTAAGAGGAAAATATATAAGCTCGATATTCACTATGTTGCAGAGTCCCCACACCATGACAGTGTGACTGTAATACCATACACTGAAGTTTCAAAATGTGTGTGTGTGTGTGTGTGTGTAGCCTAAGTAGATGGCTTTCATGGAGAAGTCCTCCCTCACTTTTTAGAGATCTCATAGGTTTAAGAAAGTTTTACCTCACCAACAGTGATACCTAACAATTCAAGAAAAACAAAAGAACCACAAGGGTGAAGATTGCCTTTACCAATATCGTTACTGAAAAGTGACAAATTCTCATCCAAAAATCACTTTCTAGGTCACCAGAAAAGAATTTTTATTACAGGAGATAAACTGGCTAGGGCACAAATATATATATATTGTAAAATAGGTGTCTGATATCCTGAACAGGGTTTTAGTAATACCTGCCATTTCAGTGATAGCATCATTATTATGAAAGTATTAAGTTTCCTAGAAAGGTCTAGCAGCTCAGCTATATGCTGGAGCATGTCCATTGAAACCAATAAAAGCATTCCCTCCACCCTGGGTATTGTTACATATCATACAGAATGAAAATTACCTAGAAACAAATGTCCAAGCTCTAAATATAATTAGTTTAAATAGCACTTCCAGGCTACACCTATTTAATTTTTTAACAGCCTGAATGAGAGAGGTAAGTAAAAAACAAGTTTCCATTGTGGAGCACGGCTGAGTTGAATAAGCAAAGAGAACAAGGGAATGGAATGGGCTCAGAGCTGTTAACTCTAGTCTCACAAAAGGAAGATGCTTCTTCAATGAAGCATTACTACCGGTAACTTTCCATTCAATCACAATACGGTGGCCAATTTCCCAGCTCCAATTATAATGACTTAAAAAATGTCTGTTCTTGAAAAAAGCATCCCCCATACAGGTGAAGGCTTTTTAGGTCAAGGTTTGGAGGGAACAGGAGAAGTAATAAGACATAACTGAACTGGGAAATATCATTGATGTGTATGGCTTTAATTAGTTGAGACTCAATTTCCTTAACAGTAAAATAAAGTGATGTACATAAAAGATTGCTTAGAGTAGGATTAACAAAATACCCAGAGATCACTTTAAGGGCTCTAAAGGTTATTCACTTGGGAACAGAATGAGGCTTCCAGATATTAGGCAACCATATGAATATTAAAACTCCAGTAACAGGACATGCATAGAACTACGCAACATACGTAATTCAGATGTAAATGTTTTATTTAAAGTACGAAAGTATCTAGTTTTATAAAAGAGCTAGAATAGGCAATTTTGCTGCCACCCCTGGGTACAGAGGCAAGAAGAGTTATGGCTCATTGGGAGAGAGTGCTTGGTGTTAAAAACACTGGCCCTTAGTGTGCATGAAGAGGACTAGAGTTGTCCGGGGGGGCGGGGGGGGCTGACAGGTTGAAGCTTTGACTGCAAGTGAGGGCCACTCAAGGAGCCTTCTGGAGGCTGTCTATAAAATAAGACATTAGTCCTTTGGAACTGTTGATTTGACATCATGGGAGTAAAGTTAGGAATTCATTTTTCCACTTGTGGCAGAGCACATGGCCACTTGCAAAATGCACTGGAATTACTGACATTCGAAATCTCCCTTCTCTGTACCCAAATCTTTGGATTCAAAACTGCTGCTATAAATTTAACAGGTGATCTGTTTGTAATTATTTCTAAAACGTGCTTAAAAGAGACATTAGAAATTAGCAATTTGTTTAAGTTATAATATATAACTTTCAGTATACTGAAGCACAGAAAGAAGAGCACGTTAAATGGACACTCATATTTGATTTATCTGTGGCTTAATGACATTTATAGTTTGTGTATAATACAAACTGGTTTTTTAAATTAAAAAAAAAATTTTTATTGTTTGAGAGAAGGGAAGGGGGTGGGGTGGCCAGAGCAGTCTCCATAGTTGTACAGCATTAGATGTGACATGGTTTCATTCCACACAGGTGGATTTTGGGACACATGGGGTGGGATCCAAACTGGAGACCTCCCGCATGGGAGACAAGAATCTTTGCCTTCCATCCCAGCAGTTACCAGTTGTGCCGCAGTTCAACATATGGGTTTGCATGGGCCAGGGCCAGGATTCAATCCCCAGACCTTGTGGTTGCAAGGCAAGTGCTCTACCTGTTGAGCTATCCTGGAATCCCTTGAAATTTTAGTATACTTTTGAGTACTGCAAACTAGGAATGCCACAGTAAGATGACTTGGGAACAATATCAGAACACACCGTTCAGTGTTTCCCAAACCGCATATGGAACAAGTTAATAATGATGTCCGTTAAAGAAGGGGTAAGGTTGTTCCTATAACTCCTCCTGGTTATTCAGTGACTATTCATACAATAACAGCTGTAAAAAGTCTTGAAATAAAGAAACATCTTTATCTTTGTGTAAGTAAGCATTTGCTTATAGAACTTATACACCCTCCCCCAGGAAGATCCAGTGATACCATGTTCTATACAACATAGTTTGGGCATTGCTGCTCTGATATACCAGGTCTGACAATTAAGTTCACAAACTTGTCACCATGCACTTAACATTGGCAGCACTGTACAAACAACTCAGTAAAGTTTCATAACCATGGTATATCAGTGTTTACAGTTGTGTTCATGTCAACATGTGGTGGTGTCTTGCTGAGTGGTGTTCAATATTGTTGTTACGTGTTTTTGTGTGCCATCACGAGAATGTCAGAGTTTGAATTAGAGGAATGAACAAATATTAAATTTCTTGTTAAATTTGGCAAGAGTGAAAATGAAATCAGGGACAGGTTAGGCCAAGTTTATGGGAATAATGTCATGAAGAAAATGGTAGGATATAAATTAATTAAACATTTTTCTGAGGGGAGAGAAAGTGTCACTGATGAAGAGAGGTAAGGGTGGCCAGTAATGAGCAGTACTGATGAAAACATTGAAAATTTGTTGAATTGTGCATCAAAATCATCGCTGACTGTGAGAAGCATAACAGACCAAGTAAATATCGACAGGCAATTAGGAACATCTTAACTGAAAATCTTGGCATGTGAAAGGTATGTGCAAAAATGGTCCTGAAGGAGCTCACAGATGAACAAAAGCAAAGGAGAGTCGAAGTTTGCTAAGATCTTTTGGAGAGGCAAGATGATATTTTGGGCCATGTTATCACTGTTAGTGAAATACAGGTATACCAATACTACCCTGAAACAAAGCATCGAAGTGCACAATGGAAGTCAGCCAATTACCCACAACCAATTAAGTTCTGTCAGTCCAAATCAAGAGTCAAAACAATGTTGCAAACTTTTTTGAATTTAGAGGGATTGTTCATTATGAATTTGTACCAACTGGATAGTCAACCAAGTTGACTATTTGGAAGTGCAGAGAAGGCTGCATGCAAAAGATTGATGAAAAGGACTTGAACTTTTTGCCAACACCTCATAGCTCTTGTATCATGACAATGCACCAGCTCACATGGCACTCTCTGTGAGGGAGATATTATCCAGTAAAGAAATAACTGTATTGGAACAGCCTCCCAATGATCTGGCCCTCAATGATTGTTTTCTTTACCCGAAGATCAAGGAAATATTTAAAGGAAGACATTTCAATAACATTCAGGATATCAAAGGTAATACAACAACGGCTCTGATGGCCATTCCATAAAAAGTGTTCAAAAATCACTTTGAAGGGTGGACAAGGTGCTGGTGTCGGTGCACACATTCCCAAGGGGAGCACTTCGAAGGTGACTGTAGTGATATTCAGCAAAGAGGTATGTAGCACTTTTGCTTTTTTTGGCTAATCAAATGCGAGCCTTTATTGGGGGGGTAGGCTCCCGGGCTACATTGTTCAGTCTGAGGAAAAAGGTCTGGGCCGAAGAATGCGCGCGCGGGGAAGGGAGTGAGGGGGTTAAATAGGGCTCTGGGGTTGGGGAAAGGCAGATCAGGTTGCCAACAGAAGTCCCGCCTTCGAAAGTTCCCAGGCAGGGTACAGCCACATCCTATTTGCCCGGGCCCCTGAGGCCCACCGACCTTACATTCCGACCTTTTTTGGTATAAATGGGGTGTCGTTCTGTCTCAAGCTACTTCCTGCTGAACAGGGGCGACGAAGGGAGGTCGGCGGCTGGGGGTTCGGTTGGAAGCCGGGCATATGGATGGAGAAGCATTTGGTTGATAGAGATTCAGACTTCCTGCACGGGGCTGTGGATGTGTCCCAGGGCTCCTCCGCCTTGCCTGTAGTGACAAGGGAGGAAGCCAGAGAAATGCCCACAACCATAGGGAAGCAGATGACCTTCCTCCCTTGGGTTGAGGATGGAGCTGCGAGTCTGTAGCACTTTTTCTAGGATGAGTTCACAACCTTAATGGTCAAACCTCATATTTCTTAACTTATCACAGTAGTTCCCAACCTTTTTTCACTTGTGCAACCCTTTTAAATCCATTTTTATAAATTGTACCCCTTGTTTGTAAAACATGTTTTTAAACACTGACACTTTTGTTCAGTGCCTATCTGAATGTAAAATAGTGGAAATGAGGTAAAGACAACACAATTACTTTTACTCAGTCAATAACTAAACTGATCAACCAGTCTGGCTATGGATGTATTTATATGTTTGGGGAAGTTTTAAACACATCACAAATGGATTATTCTGAAATTTTACTTGATTGGTAAAAGAGCCATATGGGGGAAGGGTTCATAGCCATGCCCTCATCAACCATCATTCACTAATGTGACCTAATTTTGAAGTGTCTTTATTAACGGTGATTCCATTCAAACTTAACATTTATTGTTCCATCATTAACGTTTTATATTTTTATAATTTATTATTTTTTTGCCATTACTGATCATTTTCTGCACACACCCTGAATGACCAACCGTGTACTCCCAGGGGTATGCATACCATCACTTGAGAACCATTGCTTTATCACACAATCAGCTGTGCTGGCAAAGCATTCAGGGGTATGGGGTGAGATAATGGTTAAAAGTGTGACAATTTCTCTCCCTGTATGCCAAAAATAGATTATTAAAAGTAAGAGTCGGGGAAGCCGGGATGGCTCAGTGTGTTAAGCGCTCACTTTGCAGCGCTGGGGACCGGGGATCGAATCCCGGCCCTGGCCTGTGCAGAACCATATGCTGAACTGGGAGCTCCCCCAGTTCAGTTCTCTATTTGTCTCTGTCTCTCTCCCTCTCTCTCTCTCTCTCTCTCTCTGTCTGTCAAAAATAAATAAATAAATAAAAATATATTAAAAAAAAAAAGTAAGTGTTTGGCCATGATCTCAGGTGGGTGCTCTAGCTTGTAATACTTAATTATGAGAGACAAGAAATCAAGAGACCTAAGTTCCAATGCCTTCAACTACCCATTGATCAGTGTGTGTCTTGGCAGGAGTCCTGTATTGATTTCTTCATAGGTAAATTGAGGCAAGCTTACCTACATAATCTGATCAAGAGGATGCAGATGAATTGGGACCAGATCTTCTACTATCAATAAAACTTGAAATGCAATTTATGTTTATCATTTGCCACATTTTTTCTGCCTGACCCTAAAAAGAAACACAAAACTTTCCAAGGGTGGGAAAGAGATGTTTGGGATAAAGAATAGTTTAAAAATCAATCATGAGAAGATAATGCATTCAGGATGAAATTTATTTGTAGACTTCAAAGCAGAGAATGGAGAAATAAAAGAAATGTTTTAAAACGTCACAAAGACCAGGCAAAGGCTCACATGCTTTCATGGTGTTAATTTTCATACACTATAAGGTATAATGGCTCTTTCAGGCTTTAAGGACGCCCATTTAAAGTACCACTGTGTTAATTTATTTCATGGTAGCCTTAAATGTGAAAAAATGAATGCTTTATCAAATGTGGCTGTTATCCAAGGGAAACCATTTACTCCTCTGATAAAATAGGATGAAATGTATGCCCTTTCACTCATGGTACAAACAACTTCAAATTAAAACAGGTCAGGATTAACTACAATAAGGGCAACTAAAAAAATGAACTACACACAATTACAAGTTTTACTTGTACAAAAGGTTTTTGCTATGAAATGAAACACACACACAAAACCACTGGAAAGAATTATTACAGCATACACATTGAAAATGTTTGACTTTTCAAAAATAAACTCACACTAATGATCATACCACCCTCCACAAACCAAACAATTATTTTTAACTAGAAAGGACAAACAGTAGTTCGAGATTCTGTTCAAGTGTATGATTGAAACTAGCAATGGGATATTTCCAAAGCACACATAGGGGGTATCTAGAACAATTATAAGAATTTATAGCTGACATTAAAAATACCTGGCAAGCTTTGAATAGGAAAAAATGTTTTTGGCTAAATCATGTAACAGTATAGTGATTGTAGCACTAAGCAACTGTTGTTCAATGGAACACAAGCAAATTAGTTATGACCAATAGTTGATAATTAAGTGTTCACAAAGGCTCGATTCTCCTGACTGCAATGCATTTCATTCTATTTCACATTATAAAAGGCATGTGTGTATGCAATTGTGTTAACATGAGCTTTTCCATCCTGTGACCTGTGGGCTGAATGCAGCCCAGGACAGCTTTGAATGAGGTCCAACACAAATTCATCTACTTTCTTAAAACATTATGAGGTTTTCATGGTTGTTTTTTTTGTTTGTTTAGTTCATCAGCTATCGTTAGTGTTAGTGTATTTTATGTGTGGCCCAAAGCAATTCTTCCAATGTGGACCAGGGAAGTCAAAAGATTGGACACCCCTGTGTTAATACATTTCTAACTCCATACTTTCTCTACTTGATAAACTCACATATGATGTAAAACCTTCCAAACGTTGACAGAAAATAATGAAAGACAGCAATAGTTAAGGGTGGAAAAATGGCAGAACCCAGTATAATACAGTCAGTCCTCAAAGGCTGGATATTTAGGAATCAGATTACTCCTTTAGACCTTATCATCAATCCTAAAAATTGTGGGTAAGAGGAAAAAAGTAGAGTTAGCCTAATGGTTACATGTCTTTCTTAGACAATGTACCAAAATGATGTTAGACATAGATTTTATGGATTTATAATCCAATTCAGTCCAGTGTGCCTTTGAGCTTCAATACAGTTTTTCATAATGTTGAGCAACAATGTTATGAGGTATTAAAGAATGAAATATTCACTGCAAATAAGGGTATAAGTTCATTCATGCATTTAAAAAGTATTAATAACATCCTTCTAGAATGGCAATAATTTAAAAAAGGTATGGAAAATAAAATGTATTGGTGGGGACATCTTGTAAAGAAATTAGAACCTCTGCACATTGTTGGGAGAAATATAAGAGTTCAGCCTCTATGAAAAAGAGTTTGGTGGAACACCAAAAAGCTAAACAAAGGATTACCAGGTAAGCCAGCAATTTCACTACTACATATTAATACATACCCAAAAGAACTGAAAACAGATGTTCAAACAAAACCTTTTGCATTAATGTTCATAACAGTATTATTTACAATAGTCAAAATGTGGAAACAACCCTAATGTCCATCAACTAATAAATGAAAAACAAAATATGGTGTATTCATAGAATGGACTATTACTCAGGCATAATTAATAATGAAATACTGAGACATGATGCAACATGAATAAACCTCGAGAACATTACAGTGAAAGAAGCCATACACAAAAGGTCATGCGTTGCATAATTCTGGTTATATGAAATATTTACAATAGCTAAATCCAAAAAAACATAAAGTAGATTGATGGTTGTTTCCTATAGTGGTAATAAAAATGTTTTGGAGTGCAATTGAACTGGTACATGTGGATGTACTGAATGCCACAGAATTGTTCACTTTAAAATAGTTAATTTTGTTATGTAAACTTTACCTCATTAAAAAAAGTAACACCCTTGGGGGATGCTGGGATAGCTCAGTAGGTTGAACATTTGCCTTGCAACTGGGAGGTCCGGGGATTAAATCCCAGACCTAGCCTGTTCAAACTCCATATGCTGAACTGCAGAGCAAGTGGTAACCACTTGGGCCAGTGCTGGGATACGAATATCGGACCCCAGGGCTGTAAGATGAGCACTCAATCTGCTGAGCCATCCTGGCATCCCCCAATTCAGTGAATATTTACTGAACCACTACTATGTGCAAGACAGTAGAAACAGAATGATAAATAAAAAATAGACACAGTCCCTGCCTTCAAGGAGTTTAGAGTGTAGTGAGGGAGACCAGTCGTTAAGAATGATGGCTGTACAGTATTCTGAAAGCTGACTTAGCCAGAACCACACAACCACGTACAACATAAGCCTGATCATATTGCTTCTCCAGCTCCCATTTTAATGGTTTCCCACTGATCTTAAAACGGAAATCTAAAATCCTTATTCTGATCTTCAGTGTCTTTCACATCAGGTCTCTGCCTCCTACATCTCCAACTTCATCTTGTCCCAAGCCTTATACCTCCTCCTTGTTTCCTGTTCCAGTCCACTGACCTCCTTTCCATTTCAGGTAAGCACCAGGCCCCTTGCTTCCCCAGGACTTCTGCTCCATTGCTTTCCTCCATATAGAATACTCTTACTCTCCTCTTTACCATCTTCTAATTACCCTTCAGATCTCTCAACTGTGACTTTCTCACTAAAGCCTTCCCTAATGGCAACTCAAATGAAGAGAGACTAATAACTTGTTTTCCAAAACCTGTCCACTACAAGGAATTTACAATGAGCAAAGCAAAAAAAAAAATAAATCTCAATTCAGCTTTTCAAAAAGTCCTAACTCCATGTCTCCTCCACATTTCCCTCAAACATTCTTGTCAACATTTACCCAAAGAAATTCTTGTGAATTCCTTGACTTTTCAGAAATTGTACTTTTTTAACCATCTGATTTGTTTTAGTAAAAACAAGGCAGTGGCTGTGATAAGAACTCTGTATAGTCACTTTATCTCACTAAACATAATTTAATGTGACTGGCTATTGTGATGCCTTTTTAATAGATTTAACAATATATACTTCAGAAAATTTTATCCAGAGAAATAGAGATTCATCACTTTCAGTTGTTTAAACAGTTGATTTAAAAGGGTGGTTATGGTCATTTCTATTTGAAAAAAATCAGGTATCAAGTCAGAAATATAATTCTTAGTATAGTATTATTTCTGTAAAAAAATCAGATTAGATTTATACTACTTTGACTTCTATAAACATGACCTGCTATAATGCACAAGGACAAGTTGCAAAGGGTTTCAAGAGGGCCTATTACCTAGCTAGTGTGCACTATGGAATACAGGCTAGGACAAAGACCAACATAATTCAACTCAGACAGCCACACATTCATCTCTCTTCAAGTATACCTCATTTAATAATCACAAACTGGGGCAGGGTATTTTTTGTAGCAGTGATTTCTCTGCAAGCAGAGCAGAGAGAACTATCACTGCCCTATGGAAAATCCCAACCAAAAAAGACTGCTAAAGCTGTTAAAGGACATTTATACACTATGACTGTATCTGTATGTTTTATGGAAGTGAAAAATAAATTTCTTTAAACACAACACCTCAGGTGATTAACAAATATCATTTCTGTACAAATATTTGACATAATTAGTTAGTAATGAAACTTGCACAAAGGGTTTACTAATAAACAAGTAAACAATAGCATGTAATCAGCACCACCATATCTTGGATCATACCTTCCAGTCTTAGAGAACACTACTGGAGAACAGATAAAGGGTACAAAATTTAAACCTGCAACACAAGGGCAGTCCCAGTAAAGATGGTGGAGTACTCAAACACAGCTGCATTTGCCTCCTTTCATGACCACATCAAAATTGCAACTAAACCACAGAACAACCATCATTGAGAATCACCCAAAATCCAGCTGAACATAAGTCCTATAATGAAGAAAATACAGAAGAAGCCACATGAAGACTGGTAGGAGGGGCAGAGAAGTGTAAGGGACTGGTCCCACATCCACTTGTGGTGGTTAAAAAGCAATGAGGGCAGGGATGCCAGCATGGCTCAGTGGGTTAAATGCTCACTTTGCAGCTGCAGGGTCTGGGAATTGAGTCCTGGTCCTGGCCTCAGCCTGTGCGGACCCACATGCTGAACTGGGGTATGCTTTCCATGTGGGAGGCCCCCAGTTCAGTCCCGGCTCTAGGAATGATTCCCATGTGGATTGCCTCTGGTTCACAGGAGTGTGTTTCCTATGCAGTTAGCCCCTGGCCTGGTTCCCCACCCCAGCCCACCCCACCCCGTGTGGCCCCACATCCACCTGTGCAGAATGAAACTATGTCCAAAACTGATGATGTGAAACTATGGAGACTGCCCTGGACCCTCCCCCTTCTTTCTGTCTCTCTGTCAAACAATAAAAATAAGTCTTTAAAAAACCCTGTTATTAAAACAAAAAGCAGGAGGGATATCTTGGCTGTGAAGATTCACCCTAAGGAGCAAGGGTTCCCAGTGCCACACCAGGCTACCTAGCCCAGGGTTCCAGGGATAGAAAGAAAAGTTCCCATAATTCTGGCTGTGAAAATCAGAGGAGATTGTGAGATGGAGGGCTGGTGGAATCCCAAGTGTTCCTCTTAAAGGGCACAAACATGGCTTACTCACTGATAGACTCACCCACTTTGAGATCCAGCACTGGGGCAGCAGCTTGAAAAGTATCAGGGACTTACAAGGAGAAACTGAATTGTTTGGTTTCAGGACAAGTGATTGAGGAGCAGCTTTCTCCAGACAGAAGTGCTGACAATTCACTGTTTCTTTTTTGATCCCTCACCCTTCTCTGAGTGCAGACACAGTCAGGTGCCATATCCGAGTATAAGACGACCGGGCTAACATGGATTGTCCTACTCTGGTGATTCCCTGAGACCATGTTCTACCCAACTTGCAAGCCTACCCAAATGACTTCCAATAGCTTTTCCATACAAATGACTGGCCTAATTTGGCTCATGCTGTGGACTTTCCTAAAATCCTTCAAAGGGCCACAAACCTTAAACAAGAAGCATCTGGCCTCTACATGCCCCATACCTCTTGCCAAGCTGTTCTAAGTCCAGCGCTAGTAGTAGCTGGCCTTGGTACGCAGCTTACTCTCCCAAGCACACTGAAACCCAGCACACACAGCAACCATCGGCAGATCACTTTGTAGCTCATGACACGTGATCCTGGGCAGGACACAGACTACACCTTACCTTGGCCTGCAACAAAGCCCCTCCCAGGAGACCCCAGAACCAACACACCTGGTGGCCAGCTTCAGACCACACCAGAGTACAACATAACCATCTCCACAGAAGACACACCCAAGTGGCAGACAGGGCAGGTACCAGCACTCTGTTAAAGCAAATCCTGCTCTGTAGGGTCAGCCCCTGCACAACAACACCTCTTCCATTGTATTCATGGCCAGTCATCATAAGCAATCAGCCTAAAGGTCAACCCTTTCACTGATGTGTCAACAGCAATTGAGGGGGGAGGGCACACACAACCCACACAAGGGGCATACTTGGAGTACTTGGCTTAGGTGACCAGGGAGACTGTGCAACAGGGTCCCACAGGGTGCCTACTACATAAGACTACTCTACTAAAACTGGGAGACAGAGCA
>PVKE010041198.1:0-14276 GCA_004027555.1 Craseonycteris thonglongyai | reverse complement strand
TCAGAATTCTAGGATATTATGACCTTGGCAAATTCCCAGAATGCATTAAACTATTGCTAGAAAGTTTTGTCTTTTACAATCGCTTCAAAGTCTATGGTACACGGAATTCCACCCCAGACATTGCGAGCGATCGACAATCGACCAAAATTGGCTCACGAATTCCACCCCAGACATTGCAAGTGATCGGCGATTGACCAAAATTGGCCTCGCGATTGACTGGTGGACTATGATTGACTTGTTGGCCACCCCTGCTGTAAGACACTGGCTTGGGGAAGGGCTAGGGATTTGGACAATAAAAATATGAGTGCACAATCCAGTAGAGAAGATCAAGATGGGAAGAATAAATTTTAATATAGTAGAATGAGAACTGCCTAAAGAGAAGGTATGATTTAAATTTACCTTAGGAATACTAAACATCATAGAAATTTTTTATTATTATTGTTATATTTAATGGGGTGACATTGATCAGCAAAAATTAGACACTTTCCAGATGTACAAGTCCACATCACATCACCCATGCATCACCTCATGTGCTCACCACCCAGAATCACCTCCCCTTCCATCACCATATATACGGTGTCCACTCCCACCCCCACCCCTCCAACTCTCCCTCCCCCCTTCTTCCCCCTCTACAGGTAACCACCAAACTATTGAGTGTGTTCATAATGTTGGTGCCCATTCCCACCTCCACTCCCATTCTCCCTCCCCCCTCCTCCCCTTCCCTCAGGCAATCACCCAGCTATTGAGTGTGTCCATAGGTCTCTGTGTCTTTGTTACTTTCAGTTTCATATTCCACCTATAAGTGAGGTCATATGTTTCCTGATTCTTTCAGTCTGACTTCAGCGATAAGAAATGATGAATTACAGTCCATTTGTGACAACATGGATGGACCTAGAGACCATCTTATTAAGCAAAACAACGTAGAAATTGAGGGTGGGAGTGATGAAAAGGTGCATAGAGGGAGGAAGGGACATTCCAGGCTATAATATGGTGCAAACCATGAAAGGATTCTGGTTTTATAGTGAAATATCATTTGCATGTGAAATAAATCTCTTGTAGCTGTCATATGACTAAAAGACTCCATACAATAAAACATATATTTACGCTCAGTCACATGCCTCCTTGTGTCTAACCCAACATCACTCTGCCAGTTAACTTCCCATGTATCCCTCAAGTGGCTAGTCAAGTGCCATGTCTCATATTAGGTAGTTTCCTCATGAACCTCCATTTAACTAAAACAACCATTTTAAGATATTTTGGTTGTTGGTCTGCTATGGCTTCTTCAGTGGACCCTTAGCTCCTCTTTGTCAAGGTCTCTGGCCTTTTTATCTCAGCATACCCAACATCTAACCCATACTTTGCCATGGTATATGACAAAAAATGCTCATGTAGGTGATACCTACTGCAGTATTCAATCTCATGGTAGAAATCTAATTTCCCTTATTTACTAGCTGTTGACTTTGAGCAAGTGAATTAACCTCTCTGGATTTTAGTTTTCTAAGAGAAAAAGTAATATAATATAGAGATGCAGTACATTTAAAGCAGTAAGCATAGTGTCTTACACAATAAGCATTCATAAAGAATAGCTAGTCATAATAATTTCTTGAGTGGATGGACAGGGATCTCTAGACAATACCTTTGACTGGAACTGTCCCAGATTTCAGAGGCAAATAGTCAGTTTGCACATTCTGGTAATCTCTGGGTACATCCTCTTTATACACAGTGCAGCTTCTCTGGGTACTTTGATTAGGTAAGTTGACCTCTGTGGATTTTATGACCTCATCTATTAAATGGAACTAACTTAGTAGATCATTGAGAAGACCAAACAAGTAAATGTAAATACAAAGTGCTTAGAAGAGTTCTTTTTACTTTTTATTGTTAAATTTATTAGAGTGACATTGGTTAGTAAAAATTATGTAGGTTTCTGGTGTACAATCCACAGTACTTTGTCCATGAGTTACAATATGTGCTCACCACCCACAATCAGACTTCCTTCCATCACCATATATTTAGCTCCCCATCCCTACTCTTGTACCCTCCTCCACTCTTACCCTCAGGTAACCACTAAACTATTAACTGTGTCCATGACCTTTTGTTTCTTTGTTACTATCAGTTTTATATTCCACATATGAGTTAAGCCATGTGGTTCTTAGCTTTTTCTGTCTGACTTATTTTTCTTAGCATGATGATCTCAAGTTCCATCTATGTTGTTGCTAATGACAAGAGTTCTTCTTTTCCAACAGCTGAGTTATATTCCATTGTATATACATACCACAATACACAGCCTTTTTTTTTTTTTATCTAGTCATCTATCAAAGGGAACTTTTGTTGTTTTCATGTCTTGGCCACTGTGAACAATGCTGCAATGAACATTGAGATATATATATGTTTTATAGACTAACGTTTTCAAGTTTTTGTTTTTTGTTTTTTTTGTTAGGTACTCAGAAGGGAGATTGTTCAGTTATATGGTAGCTCCATTCCCAATTTTCTGAGGAATTTTAATACTGTCCTCCATAGCAGTTTTACCAATTTATATTCCCACCAGCAGTGTACACAGATTTCTTTTTCTCCACAGCTTCTCCAGCACTTGTTGTTCCTTGTTTTGTTGATTATAGCTATTCTAGCAGGTGTGAGGTGGCATCTCATTGCGGTTTTGATTTGTATTTCCCTAATAGCTAATGAAGTTGAGACTTTTTTCATACATCTGTTGGTCATTTATAAGTCTTCATGGGTGAAGTGTCTGTTCAGGTCTGCCCATTTTCAATTGGATTGCTTGGTTTTTTATAGTTAAGTTTTACTAGTTCTTTGCATATTTTACATGTTAGCATCTTATCAGAGATATTGTTTGCAAATATATTCCCCCATTAGGTTAGTTTTCTCTTTACTTTGTTGATGATATTCTTTGCTGTGCAGAAATTTCATAGTTTAATAGTCCCATTTATTTATTTTTGCTTTTACTTCCCTTGACTTTGAGGTCAAGTTCATAAAGTCCTCCCTGAATTCAAGGTCTATAAATTTAGTACCAATGTTTTCCTCTATACAGTTTATAGTTTGGGTCTTATGTGGAGGCCTTTGATCCATTTTTAGTTAATTTTGGTATATGGTGACAGATTACAGTTCAGATCCATTCTTTTGCATGTGGTTTTCCAATTTTCTTAGCACCATTTACTGAAGAGGCTTTCTTTATCCCACTGTATGTTCTCTGCTCCTTTGTCAAAAAATGATCTGTTCAAATACTTGTGGGTTTACTTCTGGGTTTTACATTCTGTTACATTGGTCTGTGTCCGTTTTTCTGCCATTACCAAGCTGTTTTGATTACTGATACTTTGCAGTATAGATTGAAATCAGGTCGTGTGATTCCTCAAGTTTTATTAATTTTTTTCCTAAGATTGCTTTGGTGATTCAAGGTCTTATGGTTTTATATGAATCTGATGACTTTTTAAATTGATTTCTGGAAAGAATATCTCTGGGCCTTTGATAGTAATTGTATTAAATCTGTATATTCCTTTGGCTAATATGGCCATTTTAACTATGTTGATTCTTCCAACCCATTAACACAGAATATCTTTGCATTTTTTGTGTCTTCTTTAATTTCTGTTAATAATGTCTTATAGATTTCAGTGCATAAGCCCTTCACATTCTTTGTTAAATATATTCCTACGTATTTTATTCTTTTTGTTGCAGTGGCAAAAGATATTGGTATTCTCATTTACTTTTCTGATATTTTGTTATTGGCATATAAAAATGCAATTGATTTTTTTTAAGGTTTATTTTATTTTTATTTATTTATTTATTTATTGATTGATTATTAAATTTAATGGGGTGACATTGGTTGGTAACAATTAGATAGTTTCCCGATGTACAAGTCCCCATCACATGACGCATGCATCACATTATGTGCCCACCTCCCAGAATCAGATCCCCCTCCACCACCATATATCTGGTGCCCATTCCCACCTCCCCACACAATTCTCCCTCCCCCCTCCACCCCCCTCTCCAGGTAACCACCAAACTATTGAGTGTGTCCATAATACTGTGGCCTCTCCCACCTCCCCTCCCTCTCTCCTTTCCCCCTCCTGCCCTTCCCTCAGGCAATCACCAAGTTATGGAGTGTGTCCCTAGGGCTCTGTGTCTTTGTTACTCTCAGATTTATATTCCACCTATAAGTGGGGTCACGTGTTTCCGGATTCTTTCAGTCTGAATTATTTTGCTTAATAAGATGATCTCTAGGTCCATCCATATTGCCAGAAATGACTGTAATTTATAATTTCTTATCGCTGAGTAGTATTCCATTGTGTAAATGTACCACATCTTTATCCAGTTGTCTATCGAAGGGCATTTTAGTTGTTTCCATGTTCTGGCCACTGTGAACAGTGCTGTGATGAACATGTGGGTACAAACATCTTTAAAGATTAAGGTTTTCAGGTTTTTTGGGTAGATGTCCAGTAGAGGGATGGCTGGGTCATATAATAATTCCATTCGTAATTTTTTGAGGAATCTCCATATAGCCTTCCATAGTGGTTGTACCAGTTTACATTCCCACCAGCAGTGTATGAGGGTTCCCTTTTCTCCACAGCCTCTCCAGCACTTGTTATTCCTTGTCTTCGTGATAATAGCCATTCTAACATGTGTAAGAGGGTATCTCATTGTGGTTTTTATTTGCATCGCCTTAATTGCTAGTGATGTGGAGCATTTTTTCATATACCTGTTGGCCATATGTATGTCTTCACGAGAGAAGTGTCTGTTAAGGTCATCTGCCTATTTTTTAATTGGATTGCTTGATTTTTTCTTGTTGAGTTGTACAAGTTCTTTGTATTTTTTTTATATTAGCCCCTTATCAGAGGCATTGTTTGCAAATATTTTCTCCCAGTTGGTTGGTTGCCTCTTGGCTTTGTTGATGATTTTCTTTGCAGCACAGAATCCTTTTAGCTTGATAAGGTCCCATTTGTTTATTTGTGCTTTTACTTCCCTTGCCATTGAGGTCAGATTCATAAAGTCCTCCCTGAATCCCAGGTATATAAGTTTAGTGCCAATGTTTTTTTCTATGCTATTTATTGTTTCCTTTCTTATTTGGAGGTCTTTAATCCATTTTGAGTTAATTTTGGTATATGGTGAGAGATCGCAGTTCACCTTCAGCCTTTTGCATGTGGTTTTCCAATTTCCCCAGCACCATTTACTGAAGAGGCTTTCTTTTCCCCACTGTATATTTTTTGCTCCTTTATCAAAAATAGTCTGTCCATATATTTGTGGATTTATTTCTGGGTTTTCAATTCTGTTCCATTGGTCCGTGGGTCTGTTTTTCTGCCAGTACCAAGCTGTTTTGATTACTGAGGCTTTGTAGTACAGATAATACTCAGGCAGTGAGATGTCCCCAGCTTTATCCTTCTTTCTTAGGATAGCTTTTGTAATTCATGGTCTTTTGTGGTTCCATACAAATTTGGTAATTTTTTAATCTATTTCTTGAAAGAATGACTGTGGGATTTTGATGGGAATGGCATTGAATCTGTATATTGCTTGGGGAGTATGGCCCTTTAAACTATGTTGACTCTTCCAGTCCATGAACATGGAATGTCTTTCCATTTCTTTGTGTCCTCTTTAATTTCTTTTAAGAGTGTCTTATAATTTTCAGTGTATAAGTCCTTCACATTCTTTGTTAGATTTATTCCTAGGTATTTCATTGTTTTGTTTGCAATGGCAAAGGGAATGGATCTTCTCATCTCTCTTTCTGAAGTTTCATTGTTGGCGTACAAAAATGCTGTTGATTTGGGGACATTGATTTTGTAGCCTGCGACTCTACTGTATTTGTCTATTATTTGTAATAGATTTCTGATAGAGTCTTTAGTGTTTTCTAAATACAGAATCATGTCATCTGCAAAAAGTGACAGTTTAACTTCTTCTCTCCCAATTTTAATACCTTTTATTTCTTTCTCTTATCTGATTGCTCTGGCTAGAACTTCTAGAACTATGTTGAACAGCAGTGGTTACAGGGGTCATCACTGTCTTGTTCCTGATTTTAGGAAAATAGGCTTCAGCTTTTCCCCATTTAGTGTAATATTTGCTGAGGGTTTGTCATATATGGCCTTTATTATGTTGAGGTACTTTCCTTCAATTACCGTTTTATTCAGTGTTTTTATCATAAATGGACGTTGTATCTTGTCGAATGCTTTTTCTGCGTCAATAGAGATACTCATGTGGTTTTTATTCTTTAATTGGTTTATGTGCTGGATTACATTAATTGATTTGCATATGGTGGACCATCCTTGTGCCTCTGGAATAAATCCCATTTGATCATGGTGAATAATTTTTTAATGCATTATTGTATACTTTTAGCTAAAATTTTATTTTAGATTTTTGCATCAGTGTTCATCAGTGAGATTGGCCTATAGTTTTCCTTTTTGGTATTGTCTTTCCCAGGTTTTGGTATTAGGGTGATATTAGCTTCATAGAAAGAGTTGGGTAGTACTGCCTCCTCTTGAATTTTCTGGAGTAATTTGAGGAGGATGGGCATTAGTTCTTCTTTGAATGACTGGTAGAATTCATTGGTAAAGCCATCTGGTCCAGACCTTTTGTCTTTGGGCAATTTTTGGATAATTGTTTCAAGTTCTGTACTGTTGATTTGTCTATTTAGGTTATCCAAATCTTCTTGGTTCAGTTTAGGTAAACTATGTGTTTCTAGAAATTTGTCCATTTCTACTAGGTTGTTAAATTTGTTGGCATAGAGTCTTTCATAATAATCTCTTATGATTGTTTGTATTTCTGCAGCATCAGTTGTAATCACTCCCCTATCGTCTCGTATTCGGAAATATGAGATTTTTCTCTTTGTCCTTTGGTGAGCCTAGCCAGTGGTTTGACAATTTTATTGACTGTTTCAAAGAACCAGCTCTTTGTGGCATTAATTGTATCTATTGCTTTTCTATTCTGAATTTCAATAAGTTCTGCTTCTATTTTTATTAATTCTTTTCTTCTGCTGGCTTTGGGGGACCTCTGTTCTTCTTTTTCTAGCTCTATAAGATGAGCTGTGAGGGTGTTTACTTGTAGTTTTTCTTGTTTCTTGAGATAGGCCTGTAATGGTATAAATTTACCTCATAATACTGCTTTTGCTGTGTCCCAGAAATTCTGGTACATCGTGTTTTCATTGTCATTTGTTTCTACAAATGTTTTAATCTCTTGTTTAATTTCCTCTTTGACACAGTCACTTTTTAATAGCATGTTGTTCAATCTCCACCTATATGTGTTTCTCTCTGCACTTGATCTTTTGCAATTGATCTCTAGTTTCAATGCTTTGTGGTCTGAGAATACACTTGGTATGGCTTGGATGCCGTTAAATTTGGTGAGGTTGGATTTAAGCTCCAGGATATGGTCTATCTTTGAAAATGTTCCATGTGCACTAGAGTAAAATGTATAGCCCTTTGTTGTAGGATGGAAGGATCTGAAAATGTCAATTATGTCAATTTTCTGAAATGTATCGTTTAAAGCTGCAATCTCATCTATTTTCTGCTTGGACAATCCATCCAATGTTGTCAAGGGTGTGTTTAGATCTCCTACTATAATTGTATTTTTGTTAAATTCTCCTTTTAGATTTGCTAGTAGTTGCTTTATAAATTTTGTTGCTTCCTGATTCGGAGCATATATATTGATGAGTGTCATGTTTTCTTGGTGTATTGTTCCTTTTATCAAGATGTAATGTCCATCTTTATGTCTTATTATTTTTATCCTGATGTCTTTTTTATCAGAAATTAGTATGGCCACTCCAGCTTTTCTCTGAGTGCCATTTGCCTGGAATATTGTTTTCCATCCTTTTACCCTGAGTCTATGTTTGTCCTTGTGGCTGAGGTGTGTCTCTTGTAGGCAGCATATGGTTGGATTTTGTTTTTTAATCCAGTCTGCTACTCTGTGCCTCTTTGTTGGTGAATTCAGTCCATTTACATTCAGGGTGATGATTGATATCTGAGGATATCTTGTATCCATTTCTTCTTTCCTTTTTATTTTTTTGTTGTCCCAACTTTTCTCCATTTATTTTGATTTCTCGATTCAGGTCGAATAGCCTCCTTCAGTATTTCTTGGAGTGCCAGTTTTGAGTTGAAGAATTCCCTCAGCTTCTGTATATCTGTAAAAGCCTTAATTCCTCCTTCATATCTAAAGGTTAATTTTGCTGGATAGTTCATTCTTGGCTGGAAATTTCTCTCTTTTAATATTTTGAAGATTGGGCTCCACCCCTTCCTGGCTTGCGGAGTTTCTGCTGATAAGTCTGGTGACAGCCTGATAGGTTTTCTTTTGAAAGTTATGTTTTGTTTTTCCCTGGCAGCTGTGAGGATTCTTTCTTTGTCATTGGTTTATGTCACCTTCAGAATAATGTGCCTTGGAGAAGATCTGCTAGGGTCTAGGTAGTTAGGGCTTCTGCTTTCCTCTTGGTTTTGGGGCTGTATTTCTTTCCACAGGTTATGAAAATTTTCATCCATTATTTGTTTTAGTAGACACTGAGAAGATTTCATCTCGCTTCCTTCTGGTACCCCTATTATTCTAATATTGTTCTTTCTGATGGAGTCAGAGAGTTCTTGTAGGGCTCTCATTTGTCTTGATTCTCCTTTCCCTTTCTTCTTTCCTCTGTGACATTTTCATGTTTCTATCTTCAATTTCACTCATCCTTTCCTTTAGCTGGTCAGCCCTGTTTCCTATGCTGGTCAGTTCTTTTTTCAGCTCTCCCATCATACCTTGCATTTCAAGGAATTCCTTTTGGTTCTGCTCTAGCTTCTCAATTTCATTGGTAAGGTACTCATTTTGCTCAGAAAATGTCTTGTTGAGGTCATTTAACTGTGCCTGGGTACTTTGCCAGCATTGAGTGATCTCTCTGAGTGTCTTGAGTATTGCAGCCCTGAATTCTGTTTCACTTAGGTTTGATTCCAAGTTTGCAAGCTCCTTTACTAAAGAATGCCCCTGATCTTCTGGCGGGGCTTTGGATTCTGAGGTTTGCATTGTGTTTGATATGGTTCTTTTTGCTTTAGGCCTGAGTATGTTTTCCCTCTGGGCGTTTGCCTATCAGATGGGCTTCTCTTTATTTTTTGTGGCGGGGCTCAGGTGTGGGAGAAGGTGATTTTGTGAGAGGGTTGGGGTAAGCAGACAGCTTCTGTGTCCTGGGGTACTTCAGGTTTCTTTCTTAGCTGTAAGATAGCAGGGTAGTGAAGGTGTGGCCGATGTTGGGGGCATGTGAGTGGGATCTAGGTTGGGCCTGAGACACAATAGCAGATTCCTCTTTCAGCAGGGGGGCTGGTGGTTCAGTGCAGGTGGTGCGCAGGAGCTTTTGTCTTTCTTTCCTCCATCTGGCTGCCCCTCCTCCAATCATATCTGTAAGCTGCGCCCGCAGGGCAGTGCTTGGAAGGGCTGGGGCTTGGCAGAGGCCTGCTCGGGTGTGTGGTCATGTGTGGGTGTTGGCACCATGGCCTCCCTGTAGGCAGCCCAATTGTGCGCGTGGGCAGCAGCGCCAAGTTGGCCTGGTAGGTGGGGCGCTGAAAGCAGGTCTCGCTCACAGGCAGCAGTGCTGAGGAGGCCTGGTGGGCGGGGTGGCTAAAGCCCTGTGTGCACAGGCCACAGCTAGGCTGGCACTCACTCTATGCTCCCAGCTTTGTTGAGACCACCGGATTCACTCTAAGCACGTCAAATGCAGCTATGTCCATTCAAACCCCAGCCCTCATTTCAAAAGCCCTGTCTTCAGAAGGCGTTTCCTCACAGTCAATCTCCTCTGTAAATCAGGGGTGCTGAGCTGCTGTGGGCTGAATCCCTGTTCTCACCCCACCCGCTGGGAAGTGTAGCCACCCTGCTCCACAGTCCCTGTTCCACTTTAGGCTCCGTGATCTGATTAGGGCACTGCGTGCTGTCCCTTGAGTTTGGATGTTAAATTGTCCACAGTCTTTTGGGGCTTCCACGCTCCTTAGATCTTGGCTTTCATCCCACCCTTGATCCAGCTCCACTGTGACCATATAAGGTGACCAGATTTTAACATTGGTAAAGCGGGACACCATTGACGGGGGGGAGGGTGTTCTTGATTAAAATTTGGTCTATCTTTTGCTGTTCCCTGGCTTGTCGTGCAATCTTTCCAAGAATTGGGACATTTTTAGAATACCGCAGGACGTGGGACAAATTGTTAAAAATTGGGACTGTCCCTCCAAAAGTGGAACATCTGGTCACTGCACCATAGTCCCCTAACTCCCCTTTGTTTTTGCCAGCCCTGGGCCGCGCTCCGAGTCTCTGTCCTCGAACCGCTGCTTCCCCTTCCTTCTCCCGCTCTCCCCTTTTTCCTCTAACCTTTGGGTGTTGTTCTGCATTGTGTGGCTCTCTTAGGTTGCTTCTCAAGGTTTCCCCCGTGGATTCCACACTGTTCAAAAGACCCTTCCCAGGCTGTTATCTGCGTTCTCCTCTCATGCCGCCATCTTTTTTCGGTTTTGCAATTGATTTTTATACATTGATTTTGTGTCCTGCAACTTTACTATATTTGTATATTGTTTCTAATAGATTTCTGGTAGAGTCTTTAGAATTTCCTATATAAAGGATCATGTCATCTGCAAAGAGTGGCAGTTTGACTTCTTCTCTTCCAATTTGGTTACCTTTTATTCCTTTCTCTTGCCTGATTTCTCTGGCTAGACCTTCCAGAACTATGTTGAACAGCAGTGGTGACAGAGGGCATCCCTGTCTTGTTCCTGATTATAGGAGAATAGGCTTCAGCTTCTTCCTGTTCACTATAATATTTGCTGAGTGTTTGCCATATATGTCCTATATTATGTTGAGGTACTTGCCTTCAATTCCCATTTTATTCAGTGCTTTGATCATAAATGGATGCTGTATCTTGTCAAATGCTTTTTTTCCCATCCATTGATATATCATATTTTCCGGCGTATAAGATGACCGGGCGTATAAGACGACCCCCTAATTTTACAGTTAAAACATAGGTTTAGGCCTATATTCGCTGTATAAGACTACCCCCCACTTCCGAGGCTGTAGTCTTATACAGCGAATATAGGCCTAAACCTATGTTTTAACTGTAAAATTAGGGGGTCGCCTTATACGCCCGGACGTCTTATACACCGGAAAATTGTAATCACATGGTTTTTTATCTTATGTTTTGCTTATGTGGTGTTTCACATTGATTGATTTGCGTATATTGAACTACCTTGTGTCCCAGGGATGAATCCCATTTGATTCTGGTGTATAATTGTATTAATGTATTGCTATAGTCTGTTTGCTAATATTTTGTTTAGGATTTTTGCCTCAGTGTCATCAGAGATATTGATCTATATTTTTCTATATTTTGTGTTGTGCTTATCAGGTTTCGGTATTAGGGTAATATTGGCCTCGTATAATGAGTTGGAAAGTATTGCCGCATCATC
Source organism: Craseonycteris thonglongyai (assembly GCA_004027555.1). Classification (NCBI taxonomy): domain Eukaryota; kingdom Metazoa; phylum Chordata; class Mammalia; order Chiroptera; family Craseonycteridae; genus Craseonycteris; species Craseonycteris thonglongyai. The sequence goes on along the minus strand of PVKE010041198.1, from coordinate 2,898 downwards.
AATTTTTTGAAATAGTTTGAGAAGATTATTACTGCTTTTTCTGTGTTCCAATAATTTTCATACATAGTGTTTTCGTTGTTGTTAGTTTCTATGTATTTTTAAATCTGTTTCATTTCTTCATTTATCTGGTCATTTTTAAATAACATATTGAAATTCCACATATAAGTAATTTTTTTCTGCTTTTTTTTTTTACAGTTGATCTCTAATTTCAAAGCTTTATCATCTGAGCATACACTTGGTATGATTTCAATCTTCTTGAATTTGCTGAGACTGGTTTTGTGTCCTAGCATATGGTCTATTCTTGAAAATGTTCCATGGGCACTAGAAAAAAATGTATAACTTTGTGTTGTAGGATGGAGTGTCCTATAAATGTAAATTATGTCCAATGCTGTAATGTATCTTTTAAGGCTGCTAATGTTTTAAATTTAGTTTCTGTTTGAATGTTCTGTCTATAGTTGTCAAAGGGGCATTTAGGTCCTCTATTATAATTATGTTTTTGTCAATTTCTCCTCTTATATCTGTTAGTAGTTTTTTTGTAAATTTTGTTGCTTCCTGGTTAGGGGCATATATATTCATAAGTATCATGTTTTCTTGATGTATTGTCCCATTTTATCATTATGTAATGTCCATTTTTGTTCCTTATTACTTTTTTATCCTGATGTCTGTTTCATCAAAAATCAGTATGGCATCTCTTTTTTCCCTTGATGCCATTTGCTTGGAGTATTTTTTCCATAGTTTTCCTTTGAATCTATGTTTGTCCTGGTGGGTGAGGTGTGTCTCTTGTAGACCACATATGGCTGAGTTTTCTTTTTAAAGCCAATATGCTATTCTGTGCTTTTTTATTGGTGAGTTCAGTCCATTTACATTTAGGGTGATGACTGGAAAATTTCCTGTAGCTATTTCTTCCTCCCCTTTTTTTTTTGTTGTCCCAACTTTTCCCCATTTATTTTCATATTTTGTTTCAAGTTGAATAGCCTTCTTCAGTATTTCTTGAAATGCTAGCCTTGTGCTAGAGAATTCTCTCAGCATCTGTATATTTGAAAAGGTCTTTATTCCTCCAAACTACTAGTTTTACTAGTAGATTCTTCTTGGCTGGTAGTATTTCTCTTTTAGAATTTTGGAAATTAGTTTTTGTGCTCTCCTGGCTTGCAGAGTTTCTGTTGAGAAGTCTGATGATAGCCTGATAGGTTTTCCTTTGAAGGTTTTATATATATATATACATATATATTTTTTCTTTTTTAATTAATTAATTAATTAATTTTTTCTTTGCTTATTTGAGGATTCTTTGTCTTTGATTTTTTAAAAATTATTTATTTTATTTTTTATTTTTAAAACTTTTTTTGACAGAGAGAGAGAGAGAGATACAGAGACAGAGACAGAGAGAGAACTGAACTGGGGGAGCTCCCAGTTCAGCCTATGGTTCCACATGGGCTGGGGCCGGGATTTGATCCTTGGTCCCTGGGGCTGCAAAGTGAGTGCTTAACCCACTGAGCCATCCCAGCTGCCCCTGTCTTTGATTTTTGACATCTTCAAAATAGTGTGCCTTGGAGAAGATCTACTGGTGTCTAGGTAGTTAGGGATCCTGTCTTCTTCTTGAGTTTGGGGTTCCAGTGCCATCCATAGGTTTGAAAAGTTCTCATCTACTATCTGTTTTAAGATGTTCTGTGAAGACTTAATATCTATTTTTTCTGGTACCCCAATTATTGTAATGTTGCTTGTTCTAGTGGAGTCAAATAGTTCCTGTAGAGATCTTTCATTTCTCTTGGTTCTCAGATACCTCTCTTCTTTTTGTGACATTTTCACATTTTACCATCTTTGGTATCACTAATTCTTTCCTCCATCTGGTGGCCCCATTTCCTACACTGGTTAGTTCTTTTCTGAATTCTTCTATTGTGCCTTTCATTTCCAGGCGTTCCTTTTGGTTCTTTTCTAAAGTTTCAATGTTGGGGGTAAAGTATTCATTTTGTTCAGAGATTTTCTTATTAAGGACATTTAACAGTATATGGGTGTTTTGCCAGCGTTTTTTGAACTGTCTGAGTGTCTCGAGAATTATAGCCTTGTATTCTGTTTCACTTACATTATATGCTTCTAATTCTGTGAGTTCATTTACCGGAAAACTTTCATTTTCTTTTGGAACAGCTTTGAACCCTGAGAGGTATTCATTGCATTAAATGTCCCCCTCCTTACCCCCCCCCCCCATGTACAAGTATGTATTCACTTTGGGAGTTTTCTAGAAATTAGGCTTCTCTTCTTTGACCCAGTTGTCTTGGTCTTGATGCACTTCCTCTTTGGGAGAGTGAATTGGATGATAGTACGATGTGTCTGTGATGTCAGTGCTGGGAAATGCTGGCTGCTGCACCTGTGTTTTGCAGTTTTTCTGTGCTGTCCTGTCTGTTCTATTAGGAGTGATGCTAGTTGGGAATGGCCCAGGTTTGCATTACTGGGTAATTGCAACTTGCTTTTTTTATTTCACTAGTTGGGGTTTAGTTGATGGGGTTGGCAAGTTTTGGGAGAAGGTGAGTGGAAGTGGTTAGTTTCTGTGTTTAAATTTCTTTCTTTGGAAAGCCAGGATGGCTCTGTGGGTTAAGTGCTCACTTTGCAGCACTGGGGACTGAGGATCGAATCCCAGCCCCAGCCCATGCGGACCTATATGCTGAACTGAGGAGTTCCCCCAGTTCAGTTCTCTCTCTGTCTCTGTATCTCTCTCTCTCTCTCTCTCTCTCTCTCTCTCTCTCTCTCTCTCTTTCTCTCTGTCAAAACAATGAAAAATTAAAAAATAAATAAATACATAAAAATTCTTCCTGTGAGATGAGGGCAGTGCAGTTACAGCTGTTTTGTGTCCCAGCGCTATTCCCTAAAATGTTGGCTTAGCTAATAAAAGGCCAAACAGTTGGGAGT
>PVKE010041197.1:0-14274 GCA_004027555.1 Craseonycteris thonglongyai | reverse complement strand
GGACCGAGGATCGAATCCCGGCTCCGGCCCAGGCAGGACCCACGTGCTGAACTGGGGAGTTCCCACAGTTTGGTTCTCTAACTGTCTCTGTCTCTGTCTCTCTCTCTATCTGTCAAAAAGTAAAATAGAAATAACTATGTACTGAAGACAAAAAGATAATTTCTCTCTATAAATGTGAAAAGATAAAAAAAAAAAAAAAGATGAATTTAAAAAAGGAAGAATATACTGGGATTCCAGAATAGCTCAACTGGTTGAGTGCTTGCTTTGCAACTTTGAGTTCTGGGGGTTGAATTCGGACCTTGGCCCCTGCAAAATACACATGCTGAACTGTGGTGCAACTGGTAACCACTGGGATGGTGGTGAAGGTTTTCACCTCCCTTGTGGGAGGTCCCCAGTTTGGTTCCCACCCCTCGTGGCCCGACATCTACCTGTGTGGAATGAAATAGTGTCACAACTAATGATGTACAGCTATGGAGACTGCTCTGGGCCCTTCCCCCCTTTCTCTCTCTTTCTTTCTCTCTCTCTCTCTTTCTCTCTTTCTCTCTTTCTCTCTCTTACCTTTTCTCAAGCAATAAAATAAATCTTAAAAAAAAAAAAAAAAAGAAAGAAAAGGAAGAATATTTATTATTTAAAAGGAGGGATCAAGTTACCTGAGGGGAAAAGGGGAGAGGGCATCAAATATATGGTGATGGAAAGAAAACTGACTCTGGATGGTGAGCACATAATGCAATACGTAGACAATGTAATGTAGAATTGTACACCTGGAACTTATGTAATTTTTACCAATGTTACCCCAATAAATTTAACAATTAATAAAAAATGAAAAGGAGGGATCAACAGAATTTAATAAAAATGAGATGAAAGATTTGTATTTTAAGCCAAAACTCGTGAGTAAGAAGGAATAAAATTGTTAAGAAAATGGGTTTTGGGGGCAAGCTGAAGTATGGTGGTTTGTTGGTTTGGGTGTAAGTTTGAGTTTGAGTATGTTATCTTTGGTGAAGATAGAATGGCAAAGTAGAGAGATTTTATATTTGGAAATAGAGAATTTGGGGTTAGGTAATGGTGGTGATACTAGCTTAGAGATAATATTTGAACTTGAGTGGAAGTTTCGAGCAGGTAATAGAGGTGATGATTAGTGTCAGATGCCAAAGAGAAATTAAAGATGAAGACTGAATTTAGTCATACAGCTGTAGATTTAGTAGAGAAAAAACCCCTAGAGATTATTATCTAATCTACTCATTTCACAAATGAAGAATGCATTGCTCAGTCATGTAAAATGAAATGCTTACGGTAAATATATACAACTTGTAAATGACAGATTGAGGGTTTGAACCTATTAATAAATTCTTTGCTGACCCATTCATTTTCTAGCAGGCCTGTGCAACCTGCAGCCCAGGACAGCTTTGAATGAGGCCCAACACAAATTCTTAAAACATGAAATATTTTTTGTGACCTTTATTTTAGCTCCTCAACTATTGTTAGTGTTAGTGTATTTTGTGGTGGCCCAAGACAATTCTTCCAGTGTGGCCCAGGGAAGCCAAAGTAGTTGGACACTGCTATTTTACAGTTTTTCCATTAAGCTGGCAAAACAATAAAATCTTATTGAGAAATATAATTTCAGTAGAGTAGGGTGGAAGATAGATAGCAGAGTAATAAGAAAATGGAATGTGGGATGGGGAAATGGAAATGTTAAGTGTGAGTAGCTCCCTTTGAGAAGCCTGGTGTGAAAAGTGGGGATTGAAATAGGATACAGTTGGGAGAGGCAGTAAAATCAAACCAGAGTTTGTATTTTTGTGTTGTTGTTTTGTTTTTTTTTGGTTCCAGAAATACCATTGAATAAACTATTCTGGCATGACAAGGATAAAAGTGACAGTGTTGTTCTCTTCCACTTACTGCTGCCTAGGAAGATGAATTGACTTAAGATTGTATGATATATCATCAGTGGAGCCAGAAATAGTCCTTAGAGCCACTGAAATTATTTAATGACCAAACCTTCTGATTGTGTATATTTAGAAAAAAAGCCGTACCTTTCTGCACATTATTTTGTTTTAGTTTAAGATGTAGATTGTTGGTCTGATTGGCATTTTACTTTAGAAGATACTACTTCATGTGTTTCCTGTTCTTGAGGCCATTTGATTTGCTAAGATCTAAAAGGAATGCAGAAAGGCAAATCTTTAGCATGAAGACTTTATGTTTTTTATAACTTTTAATCATCTATTCACCATTCTTTGGGGATATTTACCATGATATTAAAGAACCTACTGTGTAAGTTAAATGTGCCATATTGGTCAGTTAAAGCCAGTGGACTAGGAGAGGGAATTTTCCTGATTAAATCCCCACCCCTCTCCACCCCCACCCCCACCCCCACCCCGGGGTACCGGAAGTGATCCTTTTTTCTACATCTTTAAAATATGTGATATTGGAAAGAGAATTTTTAGTAAAATGGTGAATACAGGTGATGATAATGCAATCCGGAGAAAGAGGAAGAAATTAAGATTGTTAAGGTTTCAGAAAATTGTTTTATATTATGGTTTTTTATAGAAAAAAAAAATTATCTTAAGAGACTTCCTTGGCTTTAGTCCTGTGTGGAAAATTAAAACTTAAAACATAAGAAATCTTTTAATTTTGCAGTGAGGTCTTAGAAATAAAATCGGACAAGTGTAATTATATTTTGATGTTTAATTTCTGCTACCAACTCATTTCTGAGAGCGTATGACCACTCTTAGTTGATTTACTGCTACTAGATAGTTTGTATATTATGATGGAAAATATTACACTTCTGCTGTTAAGTCTCATTGAATTCCAAATGAATTGCCAAATCAAGATAAAATTGTTTGGGGTATGCCAGGATGGCTCAGCACTTCAGTGCTTGCCTCTCAATTACGAGGTCCAGGGTTTGTTTCTGGCCCTTGCTGGTGTTACCCCATATGCTGAACTGTGCTGCAACTGGTAACTGCCAGGATGGCTTGGTGGCAAAGATTCTCACCTCCCATGCATGAGGCCCCGGTTCAGTTTCCCATACAGTCCCACATCCACCTGTGTGGAATGAAACCATGTCACAACTAATGTACAACTATGGAGACTGCTCTGGGCTCTCCCACCTCCTCCTATCTCTCTTACTTTCTCTCAAAACAAGAAAGTAAATTAAAAAAATAAAAAAGGATACAATTGTTTGCTAGAATCTTACAAGAGAAAATACCCCACAAATTACAAAACAAAACTGTTAGGATAAAGTTAGCTGTTTTAAATTTTTTAAACCGATCATACTACCTTTAGTAGCATACTTCTGGAAATTATGCTGTTCTGCAGGAAGATCAGATATTAGGAAATTCAACCTATATTGAAGGTAGAAACAGGGAAAGTATTTTTATTTATTTTATTTTATTTTTATTTATTTATTTATTTTTTATATCTTTTTTTATATTTATAGAGAGTAATTATTTTATCTTCAGTGCATATTTATTTCTATTTTACTCTTGACAGATAGAGAGAGAGACAGAGACAGCTAGAGAACCGAACTGTGGGAACTCCCCAGTTCAGCATGTGGGTCCTGCCTGGGCCGGAGCCGGGATTCGATCCTCGGTCCTCGTGGCCTCAAAGCGAGCGCTCAACCCGCTGAGCCGTCCCGGCTTTCCCCTGGGAAAGTATTTTTAGCTTTATTTCATCAACGAGTAAACAAAGGCACAAGCACAACTACATTGTGATAAACTCATGATTAGGGTATCTATCTCTTTTTAATTTCATGTTCTTTTGGTCTTAATATTAAATGAAAATGTTGCACTGTGTTTAAATTTTGAATTGGTTTCTTTTTATTCTAGACCTTAGTCTGTCCATGTACTCTAGTAAATAGACTGTTTACCTGAGAATATTGAGAAACTTAAAGCTGTAGTTTATTTTTAGAATATTTCAGTTTAGAAGAATCTGTCTTGCTTACTTTTTGCTTGCTAAGCATGTATGACTGGCAGAAGGCCTTTGGCCCTGCTGCCCACATGGTCTGGACAAAAGAACTAGCAGTCTGTTAAGAGAAGAACAAAAGAAGCAATGAAAATAATTTTTCTTTGTCCAGAAGATACCACTGGAGCCTTGAGTTTAGGCAACAACTAAAGTAGAGGGAAATCAATGGAAAATAGTGTGTACTGGTAGAAGGAGGCATTTTGGTTGAGGGTTGGAGTGCATGGCATGCAAAATTAAGGTTCCTTTTGATTAATGGTATTTCAGCCTCCTATTGCCAATTGGAATTTCAGTGAAAAATATTCTGGTATTTTTCTCTTGTTTAGTGTTTCAGAGGACTCTATATTCTTTCAGCTCGTTTTGCTTTTTTTCTTTATTTAAAAACAGGCAAACCTCTTGACTCACGGGAATAACCAAAGAATATAATCTGACAAAGTAAAAGCACAAAAAATGAGATATAATTGGCCTGTGATACTGTACTTTTTCTTCTGTCTAGTTTTAGAAAAGTTGGCAGGTCATCTTCTAGAATACCGGGAACATAAGCAAAGGAGCTTGTGTTTTGAAGGGGAAGGCAGGTGTGTGGTTTTTCTCTGAGTTATATCTGGGGGATGGGGAACTAAATAATAAATAGCTGTGCACTGAAGTGAGTCTTTTGAGCTACTTTTAACTTTATTTTTTGACAGAGAGAAAGAGAGAGAGAGATACAGAGACAGAGAACTGAACTGGGGGAGCTCCCAGTTCAGCATATGGTTCTGCACGGGCTGGGGCCAGGATTCGATCCCTGGTCCCCGGCGCTGCAAAGTGAGCGCTTAACCCACTGAGCCATCCTGGCTTCCCCTTGAGCTACTTTTAAGTCAGTTAAATGGCTTCTGTGCCTGTGCTAAAACCAAATTGGAATCTTGGGGAAAAAACCTTGGGATAGCACTTCTCAGTAGTTTCTCCATAATGAATGTTCTTCTCTTTGCTTGTTTTAGTTGTGTTGCAATAGATAGGGATTTTAAAAATCAGATTATTTCCCTAGGAAGATTTCTATTAGTTGTGATAGTGTGCTGTTATTTTTGGTACTTTTTTTCATCAGTGAGGGGTTGATCATTCTATAGTACTAGCTGCGATTTATTGGGTGCCTATTGTGTTAAAGATACTAATATTATACTCTGGACTTTATGAACAGGATCTTATTTAATCCTCTCAGCAGTTGTGGTAATTAAAATTCAGATTGAGATTTGCTCATAGCACACTTGAGAAGATTTTATCAGTCTTTGAACAGGCATTAGATAGTGTTTAATTTGTTTTCTTGTTTAATTTTTTTTATCCTAACTTCTAGCATAGTTCCTGGTGCATAGTAGGTACTTAAAAAGTATGTTTGTTGACTGTGTACCTGACCTCTGACTATATACTTTTCCATAATGCCAAGCTGCTTTCTGCCTTTCTAATAAAGAATGTTCTTCTACAGCATCCAGCACTTGGAGAATATTTTCTGGTTTTCCTTCTTTTTCTCTGGCCCTTCCTCTTTGCTCCTTTTTAGGTGCCCCTCTTTTTCTGCTCATTCTTTAAATATTGATGTTTCTCTGAGCTCTGCTTTAAGCCCTCTTTTATTCTCTCTCTATACTTCCTATGGGTAATATCTATTTCCTTGCCATCGTTTGTTATTCACATGTGGAAAATGCCTAAATCAGTATCTCCATCTGAAATTTTCCTTCTAAGATGAGCTTTCAGTTTTATTTCATTCATTTAGTTACTTGTTAATTCATTCAGTAAACATTTATTGAAGATCAGCTCTGCACCATCTACACAATGCAGCAGTGAAAAGGATAAACAAGATTTCATTTCACATGGTGCTTATATTGTGTGGAATAGATAAACAAGATTACAGATTCTAGTAAGTGCTATGAAGACTTACTAGTAAATCAAGGCAATATAAAAGTGGTTAGGAAAGGACTCTCTAAGGTGATATTTGAGATGAGATTTCAAGATGAAGAACAAGAATGTACATTGAGGGGAATAGGGGAATAAAGGGAAGTGGGGCAGTTCACTAGTCCACAAGCCCTAAAAACAGGGAAGAACTTGACCAGTGTAGGTAAGGCTTAATAAGTGAGAGAAATGCATAAAGATGAAAAAGGGTGAATATCATGGAGGAATTTTGGGCAGTGGTTAGGAGTTTGATTTAATTCTAAAATTCAATAGGAAGCTTTTCAGGAGTTAAAACAGGGAGTAACATGATCTGTGTTCTATTTATTTATTTATTTAAGATTTATTTTATTGATTTTTGACAGAGAGAGACAGAGACAGAGAGAGACAGAGAGAAAGGAGGAGGGCCCAGAGCAGTCTCCATAGTTGACATTAGTTTTACATATAGTTTCACTCCACAGGTGGGCACAGGGCTGCGCAGGGCAGGAACTGGGCCGGAACTGGGCCGGGAGCCTCTCACATAGGTCCCGGCAAGAACTGAACTGGGGACACACCCCAGTTCAGCATGTGGGTCCGCATGGGCCGGGGCCGGGATTTGATCCTCTGTCCCCAGGGCTTCAAAGCGAGCCCTTAACCCGCTGAGCCATCCCAGCTTTCCCTGAGTTCTATTTTTAAACGATCACTGTGGCTACAGTATGGAGATTAGGTAATTGAAGTGGATACATGGAGACTATGGGGGAACATAATGATGTTTTGCAATAGGGTGGTTAACAACGGAGTTGAAGAGAGATGGACAGATTTGTGCTATATTTTGAAGGTAGACTTGACAGATTTGATGATGGATTAAATGTGAGAAATGAGAAAAAGATCCAGTTGCCCACTTCTGGAATGCATCACAGCTGCCCAGTATTTAACATGGCCAAAACTGAGCTCATCTCCTTTTTCTTTTCCCAAACCTACTTCTTTTCCAGCATTTCTTATTAAATATCACCCTCTATTTTACCCAGTTACTTAATACTGAAACCTAGGTATTATCTTCAATTTTTTATGTTTCTCCTTGTATGCTCTTCCAACCTATAAAAGTAATTAATTCTATTTCCTAAGTATCTCTCAAATAGCAATATTTAAATGCACACATTTCCATCCCCAGTGTCACATACGGATTCCAATAGCAGTCTTCTCACTGGTCTCCTTGCCTCCTATATCATCATTCCCCTTGTCTAATCCATTCCAGATAACCCAAACTGATTTAATTATGGATTTTCTTTGCTGAAAATTCTTCATTGGCTCCCTCAGAATAAAGTTTGAATTCCCCTAACATGATCTGTAGAGATTCTCTGTGACCCAGCCTCTCTGCTTGCCTCTTTAGCCTCCACCTTTTTCCCTTCCCACCTTTGCTATCCACTAGCCACACTAAATTACTATTTATTCCTCAGTGAGTAATGCTCTAGCTATTTTTGCACTCGTTCCCTTTTCCTAATCCTCTTGTTCCCCACTCCCTACTATCCATCCCCAACAAATAAGCAAACATACAAAAACTTCTAAATGTCCTTTGGGTCTCAGCTTAGATGTCACTTCTCCAGAGAGATTTTATTGCCCCTTTTTTGTGTGTTCCCTTAGCACTGTGAACTACCTCCCATGAGAGCACTGTCTCAATATTTTGAATTGCCATTGTTTTCCACTAGCCTGTAAGCTTCACAAGGGCAGAAATGCTATCTTCTAGGTTCACCATTATATTACGGTAATACTTTGAGCTTCTAGATTCTTTTTTTTAGAGATTAATTTTTTTGGTTTTTTTCCTGACAGAGAGACAGACAGAGGGAAGGGGAAGGGCTCAGAGCAATCTCCATAGTTGCACCTCCTCAGTTTTCAACATTGTTTCCTACTACATAGTTGGGCAGTGCCACACAGTGCTGGAACTAGGCCAGGGGCCTCCCACAAGGGAGGCAGTGCTCCTCACCTGCCTCCAGCCAGGAGCCAGACCTGGGGGGAGGGGGAGAGGGGGGAGGAATGAGAACTGAACTGGGGACCTTGCGCATGAGAAGCACACCCCAGTTCAGCATATGAGTCCACAGAGACCGGGGCCAGGATTTGATCCTTGGTCCCCGAGGGCTACAAAGCACGTACTCAACCTGCTGAGCCATCCCAGCTTCTGGAGCTTCTAGATTCTTAATATACTTGTACATTTGTATATTAAGGTGATCTGTGGTAAGAAAGGTAGTCTGTTAATAAAAACATTCAGATATTGTTTGTGAGAATGAAAAATAATACACCACCTTTAGAAGGAAATATGGTAGAGTCTAGCAAGTTATTCTCATTTTTAGCAATGTAGCCCAAAGATCCATTGATAAAGAATATGAAAAAGTATATAAACAAGCACATTCACTGAAATAGCATTTGTAATAGTAAAACCCTGGAAACTACTCAGGTGTTCTAAAAAAGGGAGCTGATTGAATAAACTATGATCTAATCCCACAACAGAATATTATGCAGCTTTACAAAGCCATGAAGACTGTCTCTGTATATTATTGCTGAAATGAAATCTTCAAAATATATCAAAATTTTTTTTAAATCTTACTAGAATAGTATAAAGGAATTTTTAGTTATAGTTTATTCAGCGTACTGATACAGTATTCTTTTGTGGGATTAGACCATAGGTTATAATGACTTTTTTTCTAAGAAATGTGTAAGAATGTGTATGTATGTGGGGAATATATTTACACATGTTCTTAGTGCCTCAATAAATACTTCTACAGTTTTATTTGTTTATGCTTTGTTCTTTCATTTAATTGGACCTGTGATAATTACAGAATTCCTTAGAGCCCCAAGTAGTTACAACCTCAGACAAAATTGTGTGCTTGTCAATGATAGAATTTTTCTTTTTAATAATATAAGGGAAATAAAAGTTCCATTTGCACTAAAAATGCAAGCAAGGTAGGCCCGTTTATGACAAACATAATAAAATGAGAAAATGTGTTGTTGTCTAAAATAACCCTTTCGTAATTACTACTTTAGAAAGACCTTTAATTGCTAAAGGAAAAGGTAGACAAAATATTCTTCATTGCTTTTGATCCATAGAGAGTTTGTAAATATTAATGAAGAACGTTTTAAAAATAAATTTTAGGGACTGTTGGGATAGCTCAACAGGTTGAATGCTTGCCTTGTAACTGAGGTGTGGAGATCAAATCGCTGCCCCAGCCCATGCAAACTCATATGCTGAACTGTGGTCTCTCTATGGGAGAGGCCCTCCAGTTGAGTTACCACCCCGCAGCCCCACATCCACCTGTGTGGAATGAAACTATGTCACAACTAATGATGTACAACTATGGAGACTACTCTGGGCCCTCCCCGCTTCTCTCTTTCACCTCTCAAAAACAGTAAATACTTAAAAACGTAAAAATAAATTTTAAAATTTTTACCCCTTTTTAAATCATTATAGCTTATGTGCCATATGATGTGTGATTTAATTATTTGGATCATTTTTACCCCTGGTCAAGAATAAAAATGTAAAACTACATCATTTCCAGATGTTAGTATAAGAATTTAAGTGTATGAGGGTTAACCCAGATTGCTTTTTAAAATAATCAGGTTTGGCAGAGAGATGTGAAGGACTTGAAAGAAGAAAGGACAAAAATTCCCAGCTCTTATACCCCCTTTTCTTCTATTGGCTCTGTATCTAAAACTGTCACATCCATTAATGTTCACTTGTCTTTCCTCCCCTACTAGATTGCATACTCAGAGGTCCAAGCTGAGTTCTGACTTATCTCTATACCCCAGTGAATGCAGGGAGAAATAGGAGTCTGACCCTAGTCATGCTGACAAGCTTCTCTTTTAGCCTCGGGCAAGCCATAGTACAACTCTTTATGCTGGTTTTCAAAAGGATTATAGAGAAATTCATAGTCTTTTAGCGATGGAAGAGACCTTAAAAATTACATAATACAACCCCTTATTTTACAGATGAAGAAATCCTGCTTTCTTGGCTCTTCTAAATGTGAGACTAGACGTACTTAGAACTAAATAAATAGCAGTGTTATATTTTCTCCTGATTTTCTCCTGTGGGATAGATTGATTTCATTTGGGACTATGATGTAAAGTATTAAACCAGATCCATGTTTTTTGTTGCAGTTTAGTTCTCAAATCTTATTCATGAGTTAGAAAAAGAGTGGATGGTTTAAGTTTCTGAGGGCACATGACAGTAGGAGGGGGAGAGAAACATCTAATCAGTGGGATTTATGAAAAATGGAAACAAAATACCTAGATCAAGTTGCTTAAATCATTTCTTTCTCACTAGCCAATGCTCACTAAACTTGTTTTTGTTTTATAATTAACTAATGGGTACATTAAAGTCCTTATGTCTAAATATGTGGGCATTTTAAAAAATGATTTTCATAAGTTTGGATTTGGAGACTTTTAAATTTTGTAATAAAATATCTTCAAACTGGGTTATGAAAGAGAACCATATCTTGACATCTACTGTAAGTATAGCATGCCCCAAGTAAACAGAAGTACTTATTTTTTAAATTAGGGAGTGATTATTTACTTTTCAAAACAAGGCTTCACTTTTAAAAAGCATTCAAATGAAGTATGCATGCTACAGGAATGAACCTTTAAAAATGTTAAGTAAAAAAAGCCAATCGCAAAAGACCACATACCGCGGGCTGTCCAGAAAGGATCCAGCCATGTAACTGTTCTCACTATATTGACAATGGCTGGATTTTTTTCTGGATAGCTCTCATATGATTTTATTTATATAAATTATCCAGAATAAGCAAGTCTATAGAGGCAGAAGATAGATTAATAGTTATGTAGGGCTAGGAAGGATGAGGAAATATGAGATGATCAAAATACTCATTGTTGTGGCGAGGTTGCACATTTCTGTGAATATACTAAAAACCATTGAATTATACACTTCTAAATGGGTGAATTATATCTCCATAAAGCTGTTTTTAAAAGCATTTATCATAAGAATTGTTTCGTGAACATGGTTATGTTACCTAAATTACCATTTGAGTTTTTGGGGAATAGTGTCTAACATTTGTTGGCTGCTTATTATGTGCCAGGCATTGTGCTAAATCTTTTAAAGTCTATATTTTTTCATATTAGGTATTAATTTCCATACAGCTTTTCAGCAACATAGTCATCTTTGTATTCTCCATGCATACAAGCATGTGCTTTCTCTTTATCGTTATACCAGTCTACTCTCAGACCTACTAAGCAATTCTATCTCACGTAGGGATTAGTGGTTGTATCAAACAGAAGAATTTTTTGACTTGTTTTTGCCATTTCCAAAGAAGTAAGCAAAGAGGTGGAAGAGGAAGGCATTTAATGCATTGTCCACCTCCTCTTTCCTCCTTATTTTAAGTAGTCAGCAGCTCATCTTTAGTTTTCAGTCTTTCTATTTACTTTTGATAGGAGTGGTTTAATATTCCTGCTGATCTTTCTCAGAGAACACTAGCCCAACAAATTTGGCTTAGAGTAATATTCACAATAGCCAAGAGGCAGTAGCAAACTGAGTGTCCTTTGATGGATGACTGGATAAACAGAATGTGGTCTACACATACAAGGAAATATTATTCAGACTTTAAAAGGAAGGAAATCCATACAGCAACATGGATGAACCTTGAGAACATTTTGCTAAGTGTAAAAGCCAGTCACAATAAGAGAAATACTGTATGATTCCACTTATAGGAGATCCTTAGGGTAGTCAAATTCATAGAAACAAAGTAGAATGGTGGTTGCCAGGAACTGGTGGGAGGGGGAAATAGGGAGTTGTCTAATTGGTACAGAGTTTTAGTTTTGCAAAATGAAAATGTTCTGGAGATCTGTTACACAACAGTGTGAAAATACTTTACTGAACTGTACACTTATAAATTATTAATATGGTAAATTTTGTGTTATGAGTTTTTACTACAGTTTTCAAAAACAAAAAAATACCCATATAAACTTATTCATTTGGGAGCATGCAACATGAAATCATTTGGAAAGTCAGAGATGAACTCGGCTAAATAAAAAATAATAGAATAAACTAAAATGACTATTTACATTTCAAAGAGGCTCACTAAGATAAAATAAGCCATTGCCTTTTCAGTGCATCTAATTTATAGCCATGATTTTATGCTAAAGGTATTGGCAAATCACTGTAGGTTTTTCAGGGAGAAGGAATTATGAAAATTATGTTTGAAGATGTTTACTCTAGGGGTCAGTAAGAAGGAAGGAGTAGAGAGAGTTCATAGGAATGAGAGCACCCTGAGCTTCAATGAGGAGTCATTTGCAATGATTCTTAAATGGAGATGAGAGTGTATAGGTGGTTAGTGAGGAGTGACAAAGAGATAAGTTTGGTACAGCTAGGTAAGGGAGAGTTTAAATGCCAAGATAAAAGGTTTAAATTTGATTTAGTAAGCCTGAGAGATTCAAAATAATCATAATGAACATTTACAGAATACTGGCATGTTCATTATCCTATGTGAGCACTTTTTGCACCTATATATTGCTTTTTAAAAGTAAGTATTAACTTTCAGAATAACTAATTTTGATGGCAATTATGAAAAAAAATCTGCCTTAGAGATTATGATTTCTTTGTTACTACTACCTTTCTAATATTCTTTTTCTACATTTTATAATTTGGAAGATTGGCTATATGTAGTTAGGACTTCAGATAAAAATCTGAATCATTTGGAAGATAAGTACATTTTTAGATAATTATTTAACGAAACACATGAGACTATCTCCTATTTTAAGAGATGGTTTTTGGCTACTTATTTAATAATGTGTTTTTAGGTGCTTCTTTAAAATTGATTTTTTTTTCTCATTTAGACATTTGGAACATACTGGTTCAGTGGACTAAATTATCCTTTTAGTATACCTTTTGAGCATTCATTGATGATTTCCAAATGGCTGAATAATTGGGATACATCAGTCCAGAATGGAAGCTTTAAAGAATGACCTCCCAAGAAGAATATAGTTTTGGTGTTGATTCTGGTGATGAATAACTATGTTGGTTTTGTTTTTGTTTTGTTTTTAACCTCTGCAGGGATATGTAATGAACCACCAACAGTTACGTGCTAGTGAATATGGGAATATTAATGTCATAAATGATGTGTTTAGAAACTCAAATCTAAGTATGAAGGGAAGACATGGGGTTACATGGCTTAAAGAATAATGGAAAGCATTCTTCCTCATAGGATCATTTCTCCTTCCAGAATGGTACCTAGAGAACTAGCATAGTTCTGCTGACAGCTGGGTAATAGAGGATTACTATGTTGTGGGGTCAGGAATTCATATGGTCCTTTGTGTAACCACTCACTTCTATCTAAATTTGTCCATACTTTTAAATTAGGCATAAATATATTAATCCCTCCCATACATGCAAAGGCAATTAAATAGTTCCAGGAACCAGGGGTATTAAGACCTCACTCTCCTCAGAGTAAGTAGAAGATAGGTAGCTTGAAGCCTTACAGAGAATTCAACTTGAAAGTTGAGAATGGAAAAGATATCACAATGTTTTAGATTTTTTTTGCTGTTAAACATTTAGATCTGTTTGCATAGGAAAGCTTCTAAAAAAGTAGACTCTAAAAACACCTGACAACAATAATAGCAAAAAAGTAGACTTTCAGGTTCAGAGGTTATGAATGTTTTTATTTAAAGATTTTGGGACATGTGAAATATCCTTCTTGTACCCAAAAGAAAACAGTCTGACCTGCAGTAGGTATAGTTTCTTGGATATAGCTACCTGATAAAGTTGAATGACATTTTGGGCCCTGAGCTTCCTGGTATCCAAAGCAAAAAGTTACACATGGGAATTTTAATATTGGGTCCATGAATTTTTAGGATTATATCTAAATCTGTGTGTGTAAATCTGACCTCTGGACACCTAATTGGTACCAGTGTTAAGTTATAATGTGAAATTGTAAGACTTAATTATCTTATCGATTAAGCAGTTTTTTTCTAGAGAAAGAATGCATGCTTGTATCAAATTTTCAAAGGGGTATGTGATCCATAAAAGTTTGAACCACTGTATTATATTTTTTTAAAGAGGGTCGGTAACTTGGAGGGGGGGCTCTAAATGCATTTTTAGAAATATTTTTGCAATGTATATTAATGAAACATGTTACAGAGTTAAATTTAGATTTTAAAGATTTATTTTTTTTATTATTTATTTATTTTTTTTTTGGCAGAGAGAGAGAAAGGAGAGGGCCCAGAACAGTCTCCATAGTTGCACATCATTGGTTTTTCCACATAGTTTCATTCCACAGGTGGGCGCGTGGCTGCACAGGGCAGGAACTGGGCCAGGGTCTCACCCTGGTGAGACCTAAACTGGGGGTACTCCCCATTTAGCATATGGGTCCACACGGGCTGGGGTCGGGATTCGATCCTCAGTCCACGGGCCTGCAAAGTGAGCGCTTAACCCACTGAGCC
>PVKE010041196.1:0-14284 GCA_004027555.1 Craseonycteris thonglongyai | reverse complement strand
AGGTGGGAGAGGGCACCAGCATTATGGACACACTCAATGGTTTGGTGGGTACCTGGAGATGGGGGAGAAGGGGGGAGGGAGAGTGGGAGGGGAGGTGGGAGTGGGCACGAGCATTATGGACACATTCAATGGTTTCGTGGTTACCTGAAGAGGGGGAAGGAGTGGGGAGGGAGAGTTGAGGGGGGGAGGTGGGAATGGGCACAGGATATATGGTGATGGAAGGGGAGCTGATTCGGGGTGGTGGGCACATAATGCGATGCATGGGTGATGTGATGTGGACTTGTACATCTGGAAACTATCTAATTGTTACCAATCAATGTCACCCCATTAAATTTAACAATAAAAAAAAAAGAGATGGGCCAGCACTCCTACAGGGCAAGCCATAAATGGTGAGTGTTGATACCCCTGTAATTAACCAATGACAATGGAGGTTAGGTGGATAAATATTCCAGCCTCCTTACTTCTCAGTTGGGACAACTCTAAGGTATGTTCTACACTCTCTTCCTGGGTTCCTGGGCAAAATAAGCTATAGTTGCCTAAAGTGATGACTGGTTTGGTAATACACCCTTTAATGGTCTCTCCGTTCCCTGTCTCACTTCTTCACTCCACTGTAAGTGTTTCCTTGGGTCACCTTCCCAGTATATCACTTCCACTTGACTCCTTGTCTGAGTAACATAAGTAAACTACTTACCGTGGTCTGGTTAAACTTCAACTTTTACCATCTGACATTTAAATCCTGAGGTCATTGAGACAAACAGCCTGCTGTGGTAGGAACAGAGCTTTCTCAGTTGACTGTGTTCTATACATATCTGGTTGGATCTGGGGGTCTAAAGGAGTAAACCCATCAGGAGACTGTTTTCATAAAGGTTCAAGAAACTTCCTGAGAACAACTTATTCTAAAAAAGAAACTTGAGACCTACCAATTTGGTACAAAGACTTTAGATCTGTACTGGTGGGAGCAGAGGAAGTAGATTGGGACAGTTTTGAGTAGTGTGTTCACATACTTTCCTGTATCTTTTACTCATAATCACTTGAAGGCCCTCTAGTGGAGAACGGTGGGGGTGTGGGAGGGCAACGAAAAAGAGGGAGTAAAAAAAATTAGAATAAATGAAATCATTGCTTTCCTTACAGTTAGTTGCTGAAGGAGATCAAAACAAAAATTTGCTTTGTTTTTTGTTATTGTGTCCTGTTTTTACCCTTATATTGGTATGTCGGGGGAAACATTAGTAAAACTTCAAACAGTATCCCATAAATATAACTTTCCTGATAGTAGCCTGCCTTGGTTTAATCAAGACATCCAATTCCTAAAAACCTGCAAATTCTTCTCTCAAGACAATATTCTGGGTCTTTCCTACTGGAAAACACATACAATCATAAAAGATATGCATTGAAGGGTATTACCAGTGACAGTCTAGAGAGGGCTGACACACTGGCTTTCTTTCATATTCCTTATATGATTTCTTATAAAACTGACATGACCCCTAGCATCAGCTTGAACAAAACTGTGAATGGAACCTACTCATTGGATTATGCATCCTGAAGCCTCCAGGAGTGTCCCATTGCACCTGTCAGTTGGTTTTGCCTTTGGGTATCTAATTTGACAAATCTGAGGAATCACATGGAGGCAACCACGTCCCCAGCGACTTCACAAATGGAAACCCTGCAGTGAGTAAGTTATTCCACCAAGTTTGACATTAGCTTGTGTTGAACATTCTCCTGACAGATCTGCTCATTTCTTAACAGCATCAAACAATTCACTGATATTAGGCATAAGTCTCCCTTGACTTGATAAATACCATGGCCCCATTGCTGGCTGTTTTTATGGCCATCCCAAAGGCATCCGGATATGGCATTTTACATTTGGCAGATGCTGATCAACAACAATTTTTTCTAATTGGTCTTGGAAGTCTCAGCCTTCAATGCACAGGGTCAAATATTCCAACAAGTGAAGGATATCTACTTCCTTGGACAAGTGCATTTTTAGGCTGAATGGAGGTAGGCAGGGCATTCATACTGCCTGAGCACATGTGGGCACATTTTGCAAAATCAACTTAGCTGCAAATTTAACCTGAAATCAAATCATGCCTTGGCATTATGCCTAGCAGGCATTATATAGTTGTTAGTTTCAATCACAGGAACAATTACTTCTAGCTATGGTGCAGACCAGTTTTAAAAATCCTCAGGCCAGCAAAGTCTTCTTAGGATGCAGCTAGCTACAAAAAAAATCAGTAGATGAAAGATGTGCAATACTTCGTACTTTCAGCTTTTATTAATATTTTTGTCAGTCAACTAGCAACATGCACAGAGCCCTGGCACTCCACCAAACACCATGTGTGTGGTGCTGAGAGTGCAAATGAATGACGAAAACCTAACCCATGGGCCCAGAAAACATGAGCTCTACATGGAGAGTCAGACCATATTGAATAAGCATACCCAAAGCTGAAGAGAAAATATACAACTCTATGTAAAGTGACACACTAAATGCAAAGGATTTAGTTCCATGCCAAAGAGGCCTGCACTAAATACTAAGTGAGGAGTAGATATTTTTATTATTTTGTTAGAAAGCTTAAATCCATAATTACATGAACAGTGAGAGGGAACAAACTCAGGTTGGAGGGGGATGAGTTCTGAATTAGATTATAAAGTTGGGAGATTCAGGGTAGAGCAGAGAAAAATATATAAGAAAATAATCTGAGGGAAAAAAACAAACCACAGTTGTGCATGTGACCACACACCCCAACACAGAATTCAAAGGACAAAAACAATGAAGCACCAGGTAGGTCATTCAAATACCAACTGTTACTCTAAGATGTAATGAAAAGTAAACATCTGGTGCTTCACATAATTTTGATCAAAGGAACATAATACATTTCACATACATTTGAAGAAAAACCAACTACATTAGGATTTTCATTGGGGAAGAAGAACTATACAGATGTCAATCCAGGACACTGAACCACGCTCTATGCTATAATGGCAATAAGTGGATGTACAAATCTAATTTGGGTGACTAACCGAGCAGACATAGAGTGCCCAGCAGAAGGTATAGCTCGATTGAATCAACATACTAGGTGGAAACTGTGGTGGAGTCAAAAGAACCAGGAAAGAAAGGACTTTTCTCTGCGCCCACTTTTTATGTTCATCACTCAGTATGTTCAGTTGACATACTTTTGCTGGCCTCTGCTCTTGGCTCCAGGGTTGGGTATACGATCTAGGGCTGGCCCATCCATGTATTTTTTTCTGACTTGCCATAGGGATTGGTTCAAGATGTGCCCCCAAAACAATCTAAAGAGAACCAGGACTTTTCCTGGGACTGTTGCAAAGGTGGAGCTCTCTTTCTGGTGATGCTGTTTAACTGGGAGGATTAATGCTGAGATCCCAGATGGTCCTGGGCTGTCACGTGGGAAGAGCAAATCTGGGAATGAAATCAGCAGAGACAAGGCAGAATTGAGAAGATGAACAAGGCGGATACCTGACATCATTTTTTGCATCTAAGTCCACCTGAACTTCTAGAGTTTACCTGGACTTTTTCAGTTGCTCCGTTCAAAGTAATTTGAGGTTAATTTTTGCCCGTTGACATAGAAAGACTCTTAACAAAATAGTTTAAGTTACTATCTCAATGTAGATGGTAGTCTCACTACCCATTTTCAATTGCCTTTAGAGCATCTAAACTGGAGACAACTTCTGACATCAAGACTTAACTGCATTTAAAACTGAGCTCATGATGATCTTTATTCCTTCTCCAACTGTTCTTTACCTCTCCCCATGCCTCTCAACCATGTTTCTTTTCCTATTAGTGTTCAAGACATGGAACAGAAGCCTGTTTTGACTAGTAAGCATTTCTTTACTCCTCCTGTTAACGGTCCCTCCCTTTCTGTAGGTATCTGCCTCACCCACATTCCATGTGAATTTGGTGGCTCTTCCACTCAGAGTTAGCACACCATTCTTTTGGAAACTATAATTGACTCAGGGATGAGCACATGACCCATGACCCAAGCTGGTTTCTGTCACTTGCAACCTTTCCTTCTCTCCTTACCTCTAACCAGCCTGCCCTATTTTCAGGTCCTATAGTTTGGGGAGTTATTTCTTATTTCTCTTTTTGTTTTTCTTTTCATCTAAATTCACATTTTTCCTAATCATACAAGAAATAAATGTTCAATGTTGAGGAGTATAAAATAAAACAAGGATGGACAGAAAATACAACTCATACTTTTATCTGCCTATCACATATAGTTTATTAATTTTGTTCCTCATCACTTTCTCTACTCCAAAAGAACTCATACTTTTGATAGTAAAAGGGTACTGAATTTGGAGATTCCATTATCTGGTCATTAGAGCAGTGTATTCCATTATGAAGTAGGGAAATTTGACCAGTCTTTTCTAGAAATTACATAAAACATCCTCCCAAGGCAATATTTACTCTATGCTCACCAATCAGCATTCCGATTAAAATTTACCTCCCAGGTAACTTGATATCAGGAAAAAGTTCTCAGGGTAGAGAATGCAAATAATTAAGTCAAAAGCAATTTAAATATACATATTAAATATAAGTTAATATATAAGTATAAATTATAAATATTTATTAAGGTAAATTAAATATAAATTAAAATGATGGCATTCTGATGTCAACGGGAACTGGTAATATGAGTCAATAACCAAAAGAATGATTACATCTAAAAGTACTTAAAACATCCAGTGTTCTCACTCTGGTATGGTGACTCAAACAAAGTGAACCCTGAGAGATTGTGTCACCAGAACCATATAGCAATCTCATCACGGTCCCTCTCCCCACAATATCACCAATGAAGAGAGACATTGAAAAAGAATTTGTATACAGATGCTAACTGATATAACATAATCATAGGAGCTGCTCCAAGAGTGTTCGTCAAGACAGAAGAGTCAATAACCCCAAACCTTGTGAGAAAATACTGGTTATCGGAAGGTCAAAATGAAGAGAGGGTAATGGACATCCTAGCCAGGGAGGACTGAGCCATTTTGAAAGAGGTGCTATTTACCTAGTCTGCCTCGCTCAGTGTATTGACTATAATTGTTAATGAGATCCAGTAGGCATCTCAAACAATTCCTGGGAATATTACTTATCAACAGATTTATCAATATAATTAAAGAATCTTATACTCTGGAATGGGACCCAAACCCATGTATATATACGTATGCATATACGAGGGCTGTCTGGATACAAATGCCTGTCTCTTTCATATCACATGGTGGGACACTTTCCGGACAGCCCTTTTGCATGTATACACATATGATACTTGTGTGTATATATTTAAATAGAATTCTGTATGGGCCTGGGGTTAATTTACAATCCCGTAGGGCTCTGCTGCATCCCACGCCATCCATGTGGCCAGTGGACCTAAACCCTTTTGTGTCTGTACCATCTTAGTTTTTAAGCAGCCATACTTTTTATATTATCATTTGACGCTGTAAAGGCAGAAAAAAATGTCCCTTCTTTTCTGCTAGGTTTTTTGGCTGGTCTAATAACTAAATTGACAGAAGACAGATTAACAGGAGAAAAATAAATTTAATTTCTTAAGTATGGGAGCCCCCAAGATATGAGACTCCAAGGCAGTCAGGCAATTATATGCCATCCTGAGCTACCTGCATCCCGCGCCAAAGTGGGGGGCGGGGCAATTCACAGGAAGATATAACAGGAGCAGGTGTTTGGTAATCAGATATTTGCCCTGACATGCAGGTAAGTCTTTCAGATAAAAAAGTTATCTCTTGTACCAGCTCTCATTCTGGGTGTGTCCCCTGATCTGAATTTTTTTAGATAATTAAAGGAGAGGAGTTTTTCCTGAATCTGCTGGTCTTGATCGCCTTCAGCTCAAAGTAATCCACACGCTGAAATAGCACATTTTGGGGGCGGCCTATTCTGCTCTCCTTCAACACCAAATACTGCTATTAATACTTTATCTGATTTATCAGGGCTAAACTTTTGGAATGGATATTCTCCATCTACTGCTTCATCACCTCACCTCAAAATTCTTGGCATTGTGCTGGTCTTATTACCGTGATTACTTTCTTCTGTAGCTTTTTGTTTTTGTTTTTTAACTTTTTCTGTGCTTTTTTTCTTTATACTATATATGAATGGATGGGTTTATTTATTTATATCACCATATTACTTTTATCAATCTGCTAGAATTTGTGCACTCTATAAATTCTTAAGTTATCCATTTAGGAAGAGAACCAGGAGGTCAATGAGGAAAGAAGAGCCACTCGCCAAAGCTCCAATTGCCGCTGGACACCATGACTGTATCTTTGCCTACGACTTCCATAAAAGCTTGATTTTCATTGGATTCTCCTCCAAGTTTTGCATAATCTAGGCTTCCTGCCCTGTGTTAATTATATTTCTGACCCAAAACCAACAAACTAAGAGGCTGCATGTTGTGATGGAAAGTGTGCTGGATCAGACGCCAAAAAACTGTGAGATTTAGGGCCAACTCTGGAGCTAACCAGCTGTGTGACCTTGAACAAGTCACTTCATCTCTCAGAACCACTGTCCCCTCAATTCTTCAATGAATAGTTGGTAAAATTATGTCTATGATTTCTTCTCAGTCAAAGTAATATTATTCTTTGATCAGGATTCTCTTTCTTTTTACTATTAATGTACTATATAGAACAATATAGTCTGCAAATTTTTATAAACCAGGTTACCGGTACTTTTTTTTACACTTCTTACTAAACATAAATTACTATTTGTGAACTATGTAATACTAAAAATGAACACTAAATGCAATTTCAAAAACAATTTTGTTAAATTTATTTGAGATATGATTCAGCAAATGAGGTATTTAATGTACCACTGTGAAAGTGAGCCTTGGTTTTAAAGCCCAGCAAATAAAAATTGGATCTGAAAAACTGAAGCTAACATCGGCTGGGGTCCATCATCTTTATGAGAGTAGAGGGACTTACAATATTACCATTTGCCTAACAACTGGGCAGATAATGTGGAGCAAGAGGGCAGGGGGTGGTAAATTGGTGGGAAAATTAAAGAATCATTTTCCCCAGCTGTTTGATATTTCATGCTGTTGAGTTTTGAGGTTACAATATGTAACGAATATGAAACATCATTGGGAGGAAGGGAACTCATTTAATGTTATGTTAGTTGTAGAATTATAACTAGGGGTAAAGCAAAGAAAGTAGTTATCTATTATTCATTCCTTCTGAATAGACATTTCCTATCTGTGAATACAAAGTATGACTAGAATTCACTTCCTGAAACTGGGTATGCTACAAGAGAACACTTTATTTTCATTTGCTCTGACCTTGTGTATGATAATGGAGCTTCTTTAAAACACTGACACTTGTCTGTTCTCCTTACATTGCACCCCTGAGAATTAGTTCTACCCTGGCCTCATAGGGGAGAAAATTAACCGTAGAGGGTTCGGGGGAGTTGTCTAAGTCATCTCAAGTCTCTGTCTCTGTAGGCAATACTGATCAGAACTTACCACAAACACCAGTCTAGTTAGTTATCTGTGTATCTCTGTGTGACTGCCTATATTATAGTACATGATATCTGATATCTGAGCCCACCCAAGCAGCCTGTCAGACTGAGCATAAATTAATATACCTCATTGTTCATTCCAAGTGTCTCTAGCTGCTGAGTGAGCCTATGAGGATGGCTTCTCTTTAGCATGGTGATTAAAAAAAAAAAAGCATCCTGGCTAGAGATGTTGTATGGAACACAGGTGTATCAGACATAAATGAGCCTCAGGCTCAACTGCTGAATCAAGTGCCCTGCCTCCTGATGAAGGCCTTGATCTGAACCAAAGCATAAAACCTCAAGCTGCAAAGAACCTTGATAAACAGAGATAAGACCTCCAT
Organism: Craseonycteris thonglongyai; assembly: GCA_004027555.1. Taxonomy (NCBI): domain Eukaryota; kingdom Metazoa; phylum Chordata; class Mammalia; order Chiroptera; family Craseonycteridae; genus Craseonycteris; species Craseonycteris thonglongyai. The sequence goes on along the minus strand of PVKE010041196.1, from coordinate 6,439 downwards.
TGGTTTTCTTCTGCTATTTTCTTCAATTAAATTATGCACTAAATCAACTTTAAAATTCAGTCAGATTTGACCTAGAGTCAAATCTTATTTTCTAAAAATTATTAAATAAGATCATAATCTCATTGAATTGATGTGTCATCCAGTGCAAGCTTTCCAAAAATTGATGGCCAGATAAATAGATAGATGGATAGATAGACAGACAGGTGGGTGGGAGGATGAAATGATAGATAGATAATGGATGGGTGGAAGATGAATAGATTAAATGGGCAAATTTCTTTCTTGGACTATAGTTACTGGCTCCAACCTCTAAGAGTACATAATATACCTCTTCACATAGATACCCCTTTGCTAAAATCCTGCACTGATTAAAAAGTGAATGTACCGTATATTTTCTCTGATGAGCTTTTTATCATGTTCATTGAAGAAGAAGTCTGATATAAAGTAGTAAAACAAAAATAAACAAACCTATAATTTGGAGCAGCAGCTCGGGGGACAATAACAAGGTTTTCCAATCTCCCAGATCATAATTAACAGTGTAAAGAATTAAAGGGAAGTTCAGGAAGGAGTACTTAAACCTTTTTGTAAATTTAAAAACAAGTAATGATCTCCATTGCTGTTCTCCAGGTTTATTCAAATTTGGACAATTAGGACAATTAAACATAAAACAGAGACAGTTCTAAAGAGAGAGCTGCAACAAAGCAGAATAATTGCTGGTAAAGGGCTATCAAATTTACATAAAAAAAGATTAAAAAGCTGATTTACATTTAAAAAACAAGATCAGGCAACATCTAAAATAGATAACACAACCCGCTGAGAAAAGCTCTTTTCATCAATAAAGTAGAAGCAAAGGTGATTATCCATAACAAAACTAATCTTCTGTATTGCTTTAATCACCTAAAACCACTTTAACTGTTTATTTGTGAACTGTTACGTGAAAAAAAAATATTGCATGTAAAAGTGTCTAATTTCCAGGTTATAATAACACAGACACCGTTAAGATACTACTCACACATTCTCTGTTCATCATCTGCTCTCTTCTCTAGATCCTGTTTTCTCTTGGTTATCAAATTTTGCACCAATTACAACTCCACCCATTCTAGAACTTGAAAATTAGCCATGTAATTGGCTTAACAGATGTTTCCAGAATAGCAGTTCTGTTTATTGTTACAGCAGCTCATGAACAAAGTAGATTGTAGCCCTTTCCTTCCTGGACTGAAAGCCTATGTGGCATTCTGAGCTTTTTTTTTTTCAAAACAGAGAAAGGACATATTTATCTGAATTTTAATATGCGCCATCACCCAATCCAGTGTTAATATTTACTATTAACAATGTGTTTTTTAAGATTAGTTTTTTACTCATTAGTTTAGTATCTTTATGAATTGAGAGGAATTAAAACTGCCAAATGTAATGACAGGCTTTACTCAAGACAGGACTCAGAGGGGCCTGTAGGAGGAGCTCTTACATCCTATGTCAGTCACAAAAGCCCTGCAGGAAGAACTCTTTGGTTCTAAGAGCACCCACTTCCACCTCCCCTAGCTTCCTCTTTCCCAGAATTACTAACCTGTGTTTGCCTGGTGACTTGCATGGGGTTTGCCATGGCTGCACTTACCAGATTGCAGTCCTTTCTTTTTTCACACATAAATCCTTTTTAGCTAAAGGAATATGTCATGGCTGACTTTCTGCTGGTGGTCAACAGCACTTAAACAGATCTCAAAACTGGGGGATCGTGGGGAAGCCGGGGTGGCTCAGTGGGTTGAGCGCTCGCCTTGCAGCGCCGCGGACCAGGGATTGAATCCCGGCCCCGGCCTGTGCGGAACCACATGTTGAACTGGGAGCTCCCCCAGTTGGGTTCTCTCTATATATCTCTGTCTCTGTATCTCTCTCTCTCTCTCTCTCTCTCTCTCTCTCTCTCTCTCTCTCTCTCTCTCTCTCTCTCTCTCTCTCTCTCTCTGTCAAAAATAAATAAATAAAATAAAAATGCACTAAAAAAACAAACAAACTGGGGGATCGGCTGCCACTAATACATACTGCTGTTCCTAGAGCTTCTTGTTAAATCACTCTAGTTAATTGCAATTAGCCTACTCATGAATTTGGGTTGATTTAAAAAAATATAAAGAAGCTAAAAATTGGGAGAAATGTCCATTTCAATTCACTTATAAAGAAGCAATGAAATGCTGATGAGAACAAGAGGTTTCAATACACCAAAGAACAGGGATCAGAACACAAGCCCAAACCAAATATGGCAGGTTGGCCTACTTAATATAGGCATAACTCAGAGCTATGGTGCATTCATTCAGTTCCAGATTACCACAGTGAAGTGAGTATCACAGTAAAGCAGGTTGTAATCCTTTTGCTGGTAAAATTTGTAAAAATAAATAAATAAATAAATAAATAAATAAATAAAATAAAAAACACATACACAACACCTATGAAGTGCAATAAAATAAGCCTGTATTTTATGCTTAAGGGGTTTGAGAGATAGTAGGTGCAGGAAGGACTCTTTGACCTCCCCTTTTTTCCCTAAAGCAAGTCATAAGACCCTCAATTGAGAGGTAGCCTCCTCATACCCAGAGGAATAGAGCATCCTTATCTCTAAAGCCAGGAAGGTGCTGACAGGAATCTGAATGAACAGGCCTTGCTAAGTTTGCCTCAGTTTATAAATCCTGTTTCCCATTCATTTCTACTATAAATAGGAAATGTGATACCACAGGAAACAGAAAAAGAGAGCTATGCTCAACAAAAGGGAAAAAAAGATATGATAAGAAGGCGGTCATCACTATGGTCTCTTGTGAATTGTGGTTCCCAGTGTATTGAACTCCCCAGAAAATGAGAACATCGTGTACTTTTACTGTGGAAAAGCATCAATCAACACTTTCCCTTATCATATCTATAAATTTGTAACTTCCCACATCTCATTTATTTAAAAGTAAAATTTATAAAAAGTATCACAAAATTAGAGGACAAAGTAAATTTAAAGATGGGCCATAACCCACACACACATAGAAGGAAACAATAGCATAACAGGAATTCATATAATAATACTACCGTATACCAAAACTGTAAGCCTTTCCTTATATTTGTGGTTGAACGAATGCATCACCTTCCATGGGAATAGTCCTAAATCACTTCCCAGGGATGAGAGAAACATGGGATTGAATCCAAGAGAGAGAATGAGGTAAAACTGGATTATGCCTTCAGTTTTGTCACTAATGTTCTATAGGCCTTGGGGTCAGTGACTTAACCTTAGAGCATCCGAGCTCACCCATTGGCAAAAGGACTTCGATGGCTTCCCTGCCAAGCTCTAAAAGAAAATTAAAAAATGCCCTAGAAACTGCAAGTCACTCTGAATCCCTTGGATAAAGGTCCTATAAATATTTATTATTGTTGTTATTATTACAATAAAACATACTTCAGCCCCAGACACAACTATTTCAACTACACATACAATGCAACCAGGGAAAGAGGACAAAGCTTGCTTTCACTAAGTAGCATTACAAACTAGAATCTAGTCAGTGTTCACTCATATAATAGTTTTAAATGTCCACAATATGCTAATAGTTATAATATATAAAAGACAGCCTGTATTTTAAGAGGTATGCAAGGAAAAGAGGAAGACAGGGCATAAACATGCAGAATAATAAGACATTAAAAAATATTATTGAATATTAACTGTAACATAAAATAAATTTAAAAAATGTTTTAAGACAAAAAAAAAAAAGGTGCTATCACTGAAAGAACAAACAATGTGGATGAATCTCACAGATGTCACAATTAGTGAAACAGGCCAGATACAAAGAAATACTCATACATATTGTATGATTCTATTTATATGAAGTTCAAGATTGGGCACAACCGTTCTCTTATTAGGGGCAGGGTCCCTCGGAGAATGTTTCAGGCCTGTGGTTTCTGTGTGATGAGTGACTTAATTTGGCAAAGAGGAAGAGAGTGGACATTCCCACAAAGGAATAACAAGAGGTTCCCAGACAGTCCAAGACTATGTTCCCAAGTCATTACAAATACCACAGACCCACAATGACAACAGAAAGCTCAAGGAGGAGAGGTCTATCTGGCAAAACGCTCTTAGCAGAACAAATAGTGAACACTTTCTATGACTCGAGAATTTTGATGACAAAGCTATCCCGAGGCAGGTTAGCATCAGAATGTTTCAAGTCTTCTCATGACTGGTGAAAGTCTGAACTTAAACAACTGTTTATGCCCATAGATTTGAGACAACAGTCATCAAAATGGTATCTATAGGGAAAGCCAGGATGGCTCAGCAGATTAGCGCTCACTTTGCAGCCCCAGGCAACAAGGATCAAACCCCAGCCCATGCGGACCCATATGCTGAACTGAGGTGTGCCTCCCATGCAGGAGACGCCTAGTTCAGCTCTCATCCCCCCACCAACTCCCACTCAGCCCCTAGCTCGAGGGGGCGTGCCTCCCATGCAGAGGCCCACAGCCCCCATCACCTGCGAGGAACGAAACCATGTAGAGTCAAGAGCTGATGACGTACAACTATGGAAACTGCTCTGGGTCCTCCTGCTTCTCTCTGTCTCTCTCTGTCAAAAACAATAAAATAAATCTTTTTTTAAAAAGGCATCTATGTATTCCAAGAGAAGCAGCCATTGCCAAATTGACTGCACCCACGTAAGCGAAAGAGCACCTTTCTTTTTCCACCTCTCCCACTTAACATTTCTTCAACAACAAGATGAGAAGGGCCAGGCACCCTGAAGCAAAGCCTGACACAGGAAACCTGAGGAGGGGTACATGATTTACAGAGAAGGTACTAGAAAGAAAGAGGCTGTCAAGAGGTGAGGGAAGCAGGCTGCGGAGTGGAGGAAGGCAGGTCCTGCCGAGGTGTACCCCTTTAGGGAAAGAATTTGGCCATTTATACCTGTCATGTCAATCGTTGACTTCAGGCTGGGTGGAGAGAACAGTAACTTCCTGCAGAGATTCCTGTTGTTCCCAGGATAATTTTTTAGAGAAAGAGAAGTGATATGAAAATAGTAGCCGAGGAGGATCCAAGATGGCGACATGAGAGGAGAATGCTGATAACTGCCTGGGAAGGGCCTTGTGAACAGAGGGGAATCCACAGGGGAAATCCTGAGAAGAAACCTCAACGAAGAGAACCACACAACACGGAACAACACACAAAGGTTAGAGAAAAAAGGGGAGAGCGGGCGAGGAAAAGGGAAGCAGCAGTTCGGGGACAGAGACTCGGAGCGCGGCCCGGGGCTGGCAAAAACAAAGGGGGACTGGGGGACTATGGTCAAAGTGGAGCCGGATCGAGGGCGGGCTGGAAGCCGAGACCTAGGGAGCGTGGAAGCCCCACAAGACTGTGGACAATTTAACATCCGAACCCAAGGGACAGCACGCAGTGCCCTAATCAGATCACAGAGCCTGAAGTGGAACAGGGACTGTGGAGCAGGGCGGCGGCACTTCCCGGCGGGCGGGGTGAGAGCAGGGCACCAGCCCACAGCAGCTCAGCACCCCTGATTTACGGAGGCGATTGACTGTGAGGGAGCGCCTTCTGAGGACAGGGCTCTTGGAGTGAGGGCTGGGGCTTGAGTGGGCACAGCTGCATGGGACGTGCTTGGAGTGAATCCGGCGGTCTCAACAGAGCCGGGAGCGTAGAGCGGCTGCAGCCCGAGCTACGGCCTGTGCGCACAGGGCTTTCGGCGCCCCGCCCACCGGGCTGCTGCAGTGCCTCTGCCTGCGCGGAAGTGCACGGCTGGGCTTTCGGTGCCCTGCCCACTGGGCCACTGTGCATTGCTGCGTGCATGCACCTGGGCTTTTGGTGGCCCGCCCACCGGGCCGCCCCGCAGTGCCGCTGCCTGCTCGCCGGTGCGCTACAGGGCTTTTAGCACCCTGCTCGCCAGGCCACCGCAGCACCGCTGCCTGTGCGCAGGACCGGCTTTTGGCGCCCTGCCCACCGGGCTGCTGCAGCGCTGCTGCCTGCTCACGAGGGCGCAGCTGGGATTTTGACGTCCCGCCCACCGGGCCTCTGGGGCGTTGCGGACCATGCGCGCAACTGGGCTGCCTGCCGGGTCTCCGCAGTGTCATTGCCTGTGCGTCAAACTGCACGGCGACCGGGGCCTCTGCCAAGCCCCAGCCCATCCAAGTGCTGCCCTGCGGGCGTGGCTTAGAAATACGATTGAAGGAGGGGCAGCCAGGAGGAGGAAAGACCAGAGCTCCTGCGCCCCGCCCACACTGAACCACCAGCCCCCCTGCTGAAAGAGCAATCTGCTATTGTGTCTCAGGCCCACCCTAGCTCCTACTCACATGCCCCCACCCCTGGCCACACCTTTACTACCCTGCTATCTCACAGCTAAGACAGCAACCTGAAGTGCCCCAGGACACAGAAGCTGTCTGCTTCCCCCAACCCTCTCCCAAAATCTCCTTCTCCCACAACTGAGTCCAAAAGAAAAAATAAAGAGAA
>PVKE010041195.1:0-14276 GCA_004027555.1 Craseonycteris thonglongyai | reverse complement strand
TTATGAAGCATATTAATGAATCAAGTAGCTGAAACCCCAGTCACCTTAGGAACCAGATTGCCAAGGCCACTGTGCATGTCCAAGCAATACAGCCCTCCTCACCCTTCTTCATCCCAAGAGACAACAGCTCTCCCGACCTGTGTATTCACAGTTCCTTCCTTCCTTTATTTTTTTTCCATTTTGTTAATTCATTTCATATATTTTTATTAATTGTTCAATTTATTGGGTTGACATTGGTTAGTAAAAATTGCATAGGTTCCAGGTATACAGGTCTACATTACATCATCTATGCATCACACTGGGTGCTCGCCACCCAAAATCAGTTCTTTCCATCACCATATATTTGATGCCCCCTCCCTCCTTTCCCATCACTTTCCCCGCTTACCCACAGGTAACCACTAAACTATTGACTATGTCCATGAGTTTGTTTCATTGTTACTTTCAGTTTTATATTTCACATAGTATATGGTATAAAAACTAGACTCCAACCACAAGATTTTTGTAATAATCACCTTTCTCCCTTAAGTTTAGAGAGATCTTTTTAGAACAGGTGCATACTATCTTTTGGCTTCCATGGGCCACACTGGAAGAAGAATTGTCTTGGGCCACACATAAAATACACTAACACTAATGATAGCCAATGAGCTAAAAAAAAAAACAACTCATGTTTTAAGAAAGTTTATGAATTTGTGTTGGGCCACATTCAAAGCCCTCCTGGGCAGAGGGTTGAACAAGCTTGTTCTTGAACTTATAAACTCCTACATATATTGTTGACCTTTGAACAACACAAGTTTGAATGTCATGGGTCCTCTTATATGTGGATTTTTAAAAAATAAATACTGTGTATACATTTTCTCTCTTCCTTGTGATTTTAATGTTTTCTTTTCACTATTTTATTTTAAGAATACAGTATATAGTACATATAACATATAAAATGTGTTCATCTACTATGTTATTGGTAAAGTTTCCAGTTAACAGTAGACTATCAGTTAAGTTTTGGGGAAATCAGAAGTTATATGCAGATTTTTTATGGCATTGGGGGCGATGCCCCTAACCTTTGCATTGTTCAAGGGTCAAATGTAGTTAGCTAAGAAAGACAGCCACACATAGACAAACTATAATGAAATAAAAGAGATGATCCTTAAAGTATTTAAACAGAAATTAGTTTATCTAAAAAGATAGGCTGGATATAAAAACAATAACCATATGTTTACATGGGACACCATTAAATATAAATAATAAATAGGTTGAAAAGTAAAGGGATTGGAAAGCTACATGAAGAAAATGTTCACAAAAAAAGTATTCAACAGAATAGACTTTAAAATGATAAGCATTATTTTATATCGGGCTAAATTCACCAAGAGGACATAATAATTCTCAGATTGCATGTGTCTAATAAAATAGACTAAAAGGTTAAAAAAGGATAGAAATTGTTTCAGGTTAAGATGGCAACAGACCAGCACTCCCAACTTCTAACCACTCAAATAGCCAGAGAAAATACATCTTCTCTGTTGGAAGGCAGCAGAGAACTACAGAGATGACTGGAACTGCAAGGCTAATATTTCTGCAAGGGAAGAAACTAACAAGTAATCTGATTTCCTATAGCCACTTTTACCAAATGGTACATGAGGGGACATTTCTTTTTGCAGAAGTATGCCAACCTATTACAATTAAAAAAGAAATAATTGACTTAGAATATCACCATTTGCAATTCATAATTAACGGATTTAGGTAGGCACTGAGTATCATAAGAGACAACTAGGGATGCCAGGATAGCTCAGCAGTTGAGCACTTGCCTCGCAATCAAGAGGTCCAGGGTTCAATTCCTGGCCCTGGCCTATGCAAACCCCATGTGCTAAACTGCAGCACAACTGGTAACTGCCAAGATGGCTCTGTGGCAAAGGTTCTCACCTCCCATTAGGAAGATCCCTGGTTCAGTTCCCGCCCCACGTGGCCCCATATCCACCTGAGTGGAATGAAACTACATCACAACTAATGATATACAACTATGGAGACTGCTCTATTCCCTCCCCCCTATTCTCTCTTTCTTTAATAACAATCAACCAACCAACCAACCAACCAGATACTATCTGTTGCTTAATGGAAGAATAATATATAAACCTATGAAGCAGTGTTACCAAAAAACAAAAAATAAACAAAACAAAAAACCTTACTATGATCGAGATTGCAGATCCAACTATCAATTTATAGTAATTAGGGAATACCGGGATGGCTCAATGGATCGAGCACTCATCTTGAGGCCATGAGGTCCGAGGATAGAATCCTGGCCCTGGCCCATGCAGGCCCATGTGCTGAGCTGGGATGTGCCCCCAGTTCAGCTCCTGCCTGAGCATGCTTCCCATGCCAGAGGCCCCCAGCCGGTCCCTGCCATGTGTAGCCCCACGTTCACCTGTGGAATGAAACTATGTAGAAAATTAATAATGTACAACTATGGAGACTGCTCTGGGCCCTCCCCCTTCTCTCTGTCAAAAACAATAAAAATAAATCTTAAAAAATAGAAAGCAGATACTGAACCTTACTTCACCCCAAACAATATCTGGCACCTAGTAGGAATTCCATATATATACTAAGTACGTGTACATAGCAGATACCTATATATTTATTACAGTAAACTGACTTTACAAGCTACTATAAAAATAGAGGAAAATAAAAGTTTCAGAGTGTGGACCCTGAGAAAGAACATAGCTACCAAGGACTCCTGGTGGCTAACTGGGTTCAACTTTTTTTTTTTTTATTTTATTGTTAAATTTATTGAGGTGACACTGATTGGTAACAATTAGATAGTTTGGCATAGGTGATGTGATATGGACTTATATATCTGGGCTCAAATTTAAAAGCAGAGCCTATAAGCATTTTCAAAACAGGGGCTTCCCCTGTAAACCTCACTTCAGGGAAAAGTCCACTAAGCTGCCTGCCTCCCACACTGAACTGCCTGCCTGCACTGTGTTCCTGCCATTTGAGCCAGCCCTTATAAAGGAGTTCCTGAAATAGTAACTATCTCAACCAATACAACTGAGCCTTTTCCTGTCCATTGGGAGCTGTGCAGCTAAATCTCCATCAGCATCTTCATGAAACAATCAGAATGGCTTCATTCTGACCAATCAGGAACTGCTTTTTAGACCAAAGTATGAGGATGTGGAGTCCTCATTTGCATGAGGAAAACCAATAAGAGACCAGGTGTAGGACTTCTATCTACATAAGTCAGCTATCCTTTGATTTGGAGAGTGCACTTTCCCTTCTCACCAAAGACTAAAGGCTGCCTTTCCCCAGCTGGAGCTGAAACACCAAAGATGTCTTGCCTAGCCAAAGCAGAGCAGAACAGAGCAGAACAGAGTTGTTTAGCCGAGAGGGGGCTGGCCTAGGGCTGCCTCAGAGCCATGGTGATTCATAATTGAGCACTTCCACAGCCGTGCCATTTTCACAGCCATGCTGTATTGCAATTGAGCTGTTAGCACTACATAAAATTTCCTTCTTGGGGAAGCCGGGATGGCTCAGTGGGTTAGGCGCTCACTTTGCAGCCACAGGGACCGAGGATCGAATCCTGGCCCCGGCCCGTGCAGACACATATGCTAAACTGGGGAGTTCCCCCAGTTTAGTTCTCACCGGGGTGAGACCCCGGCCCAATTCCTGCCCTTTGCAGCCCCGTGCCCACCTGTGGAGTGAAACTATGTGGTAAAACCAATGATGTACAACTATAGAGACTGCTCTGGGCCCTCCCCCTTCTCTCTGTCTCTGACTGTATCTCTCTCTCTCTGTCAAAAACAATAAATAAAAAAAATAAAAAAAATTTCCTTCTTCACCACACCCCTAAGTGGTATTGAACTGATGCCAACAACCACCAATTGACAGGAGCAAGGGTTCTTGCCATCTGCAGTGGCACTGATGAACCTGAAGGGTGTTGTGCTGAGTGGAGTGTCAGACAGAGAAAGACAGAAGCAATGTGATTTCACTTAAACGTGGAATCTAAAGAACAAAATAAACAAAATGAAAACAAACTCATAAACACAAAGAACTTTTACATGGTTGCCAGATGGGAGGGAGGGTTGGGGTAGGGTGAAAAAGGATTAAGAAGAACAAATTTGTCGTTACACAGTAATCATGGGGGTGTAGGGTATAAGGAATATAGTCCATAATATTGTAATGACTATGTATGGTGTCAGATGAGTACTAGATTTATCGGGGTGGCAGGTGGGAGGGAGTTGGGGGGCAGGGTGAAAAAGGTGAAGGGATTAAGAAATACAAATTGGTAGTCACTAGTCATGGGGATATGGGGTAAAGCATAGAGAATATAGTCAATAATATGGTAATAATTATGTATAGTGTCAGGTGGGTACTAAACCATCAGGGGGACCACTTCTTACATTATATAAATGTCTAACCACTATGTTGTACACCTAAATTTAATATAAAATAATACTGAATGTCAAGTGTAACTGAAAAACTTAAAAAGGAGAAAGGTGAAGGAGAATAAGAGATTCATATTTCTAGATATAAAACAAGTCATAGGGATATAATGTATAACGTAGGGAATATAGTCAATGATATTGTGATAGCATGTTATACTGTCAAATGGTTGCCAGACTTATTATAGTGATCACTTTTTAGGTATATAAATGTTGAGTAACTATGGTGTAACCTGAAACTAATATAATATTGTATGTTAGCTACATTAAAAAAACCTTCAGAAAATCATCACCTCTGTGGGTCTCTCATCTCATCGGTAATATGAGAAGGATGAACTAAACACCTAAGATGTTATGATCCTAGATGCTTTGGAATAATAGGTCTTTAATATTCATTCTATTATGTTTTCAAAACCAACTTTAGACTAACAATACCAAGTGCTGATAAGGATGTAGAACAACTGGAACTCCCATACATTGCTGGTGGGAATGTAATATAGTATAGACACCTTGGAGGACTTACGGTAATTTCTCATAAAATTGAACATATACTACCATACAGCAATTCTACCCCTAGGTAATTTAACCAGGAGAAATGAAAACATATGCGCACATAAAGACTTAAAACCAAATGGGTAAACAACCCAAATGCCCATTTACAGGCAAATAGATAAATATTGTGGTATACCCACATACAATGGAACATGACTCAGCACTAAAAAGAATTTACTAATACCTACATACATAACTCTTGAAAGCATTACACTAAGTGTAAGAAACCTGACATAAAACAGTAGTTACCAAATGCTTCCATTAATCCAAAGTTCAAGAACATACAAAACTAATTTATGGTGAAAATAATCAAAGCAGTGATTTTCTCTAAGAATGGGAAGGGTTGGCTGGAAAGGAATGGGAGGGAATTTCTGGAGGTAATAGGAATGTTCTATATATTGATCTAGGCAATGGTTTCAGAAGTGGATACATTTATGAAAATTTATCAAACTGAACATTCAACATCTTATTTCATTGTATGTAAATTATCTCAGTTTTTAAAGGTTTAAGTCATACAAGATCGATTTTTTTTTTAATTCTTGAAAATTTCTACACTTACCTCCTTTTCTTTTGAGCAAGGTTGAGTTCCATAAACTTATACTTCTGGTACTGTTCATCCAGCTTCTTTAGCACTATATCCGCAGTTTCATTTCCAGGTTGTTTCATGAAGGAATCTACATCTTCCTTTAGTATCAAAAATAATACATTTCAAGTTTTAGAAGTCATATCTCTAATCTGACTTTTTATTTCTTTAGCTCAATTTATAAAACAGGAAAAAAAGCTTGTATTTATTTTTCTCCAAAGGCTTCTTTTTAACTGGAAAGTAGTTCTGAAAAGTTAGAAAACATCTCAGAGCGCACATACATTTTTGTAGCAATTTTATTCTTCCTCCACCTTCTTTTCCTTAATTTTTATTTATGTATAGGGAAAGAAAAGATGACCTTGACTACTTTATGCTCCATGGGGCCCTAGTAGTAAAATATGAAAATTACCAACAATCAAACACATTGCCTAGTTATGTACCCTAGCCACAAAATGATTCACCAGGTTGTGTTCCAAAATTTCTGATTTTGTTATTCAAATTTCAACTCAACAAGTTCTGCCATAGAAATCATGCTAAATGTAGCCGTTGGGTTCCCCAGGCAAGCTACTAATACCTCCTCAAGAATCAAGCAGCTGAAATAAAGTACAGTAAACTTAAAAGGCAAACAGAACAATCTTTTGTAACAGGAACAATTAAATCAAAGAAAATCAGTAAAACCAGGGATGCTGGGATGGCTCAGTGGATTGAGTGCTTGCTTTGCAGCCCCGGGGTGCAAAGATTGAGTTGCGGCCCTGGCCCATGCAGACCCATATGCTGAACTCAGGTATGCCCCCAGTTCAGTTCTTGCCGGGGTGAGCTTCCCAGTCCCACCCATGTGGGAAGCCTCCAGCCTGGTTCCTGCCCTGCGCAGCCCCGCACCCACCTGTGGAATGGAACTATATCAAAAACTAATGATATACAACTATGGAGACTGTTCTGGGCCCTCCCCCTTCTCTCTGTCTCTGTCTCTCTCTCTCTCTCTGCTGAAACAATAAAAATAAATTTAAAAGAAAAAAAAAAGAAAAAGAAAAGCAGTAAAACCAAATGGCATTTTAAAAAGGTATACTACATGCTGGTCCTTAAAGAAAAGCTAGTTAATTAGATAAGGATCATGAACTAGATGAAAATAGATGGAAACTTTAAGGTAAGTCTATATAAGAGAATTCCAGTACTTGGAAGAACTTTAGTCCTTCATTGTAAGTAAATTAAAGTCAATCATCTTATAGTTTCTGGCATCTCTACATGATTCTTAACCATGAGGGGATTTTTTTTAATTATTATTATTATTATTTTATTGTGTTGACAGAGAGAGAGAGAGAGATACAGAGACAGAGAGAGAACTGAGCTGGGGAAACTCCCCAGTTCAGCATATGGGTCCGCACGGGCCGGGGCTGGGATTCGATCCTCAGTCCCCGGGGCCGCAAAGTGAGTGCTTAACCCACTGAGCCACCCCGGCTTCCCCATGAGGGGATATTGTAGCCAAAATAAGAAAAAAAAAGGAAGAGATACACAGCACAGAAGTGAATTATGAAACACACCATCTAACTAGAGACACCATAAAAAATTACAAAGGTAAGGCTGAGGCAATGGCTGAGCTCTGCATGTACAATGGAGATAATATCTTCCTAGAAGTTTCTAGCACATAGAACATGTTATGAAGAGCTTAGAGTCTATATAGCAAGGAGAATTAACTACAGAGTAGTGGTTCCCAACCTTTTTCTGCTTGTATCCCTTTTAAACCCATTTCTATAAATTGTACCCTTTGTTTTTAAAACAGCTGGTTTTAAATATTTATACTTTTGTTCAGTGCCTATCTTAATGTAAAATAGTGGAAATGAGGTAAAGTTAGGAAAGAAAAATTACTACACTAAAAACATACAAACCACAGGGGATGCCAGGATGTCTCAGCAGGATAAGAGCTCGCTCTGTAGCCCCAGGGTCTGAGGATCAAATCCCAGCCCAGGCCCATGCAGACCCATATGTTGAACTGAGGTGTGTCCCCCAGTTCAGTTCTCGCCAGGGCAAGCTTCCCATGTGGGAGACCCCAGGTTCAGCCCCCAGCTTGTGACGTACATCTACAGAGACAGCTCTGGGCCCTCCTCCCCCTTCTGTCTGTTGAAAACAATAATTCTTTAAAAATACAAACCACAGATTTAATTTTATATTCATAATACAGCTAAATATTGTTACTGATTATTTTTTGTGTACCCCTGAATGGACTAGCATGTACCCCTGGGGTATGCATACCACTGCTTGGGAACCAATGGTATAGAAACACAGGATTGTGGTTAAGTGACGGGGCTGCCTGGTTTGAATCCTGGATTTACCATATACTAGATGTGTTGACTTCTGGGAAGTTATTTAAGCCCTCTCTTTGTCTCAATTTCCTCATATGTAAAATCAAAAACGTACTGTACCTTTTTCTCATAGGGGATTAAATGAGCTAACATATGTAAAATGCTTACAAGAGTACAGGACAGCTTGAAACTGCTGCTCAACAAATATCAACTATGTCTATAACACAATATGCTAAGGAAACAGATACCGGTACAAATGCCAATAATTCCATCTTGGCATATTGGTCAGGAAAAAACACTGGAAAGTCATACCAAAAACTAGATGTTGGGGAAGCCAGGATGGTTCAGTGGGTTAAGCGCTTACTTTGAAGCCCAGGGACCAAGGATCGATTCGCAGCCCCTGGCCCATGTGGACCCATATGCTGAACTGGGGAGTGCCCCCAGTCCAGTTCTCACCAGGGTGAGACCCCAGCCCAGTTCCTGCCCTGTGCAGCCCCGCGCCCACCTGTGGAATGAAACTATGTGGAAAAACCAATGGTGTGCAACTATGAAGACTGTTCTGGGCCCTCCTCCTTCTCTCTGTCTCTGTCTCTCTCTGTATCAAAAAAAAACAAAACAAAAAAAACACTAGCTGTTAAGAGATGAAGAGATCAACAAATGGACAATGGTGCAAGAGGCTATTCAAGCACAAAAAGAAAACAAGTTACTGAACCACTGGGAATGGGGAAAGGGCAAGGTCTGACTTCTAACCAGTATTGTACACTGTCTTCTATCATCACAGAAACTAATATACAGTCAGCCCTCTGCATTGGTGGGTTCCAAGTCCATGGCTTCAACCAACTGTGGTTTGAAAATATTCAAAAAAATACATTATGCTGTTTTTGACCTGTACTTATTCAGCAAACAATTTATTATAACAACTATTTAAATAGCATTTACATTAGATATAATATATAATCTAGAAATGATTTAAAGCATATGGGAGGATTGCATGTGTATAGGTTATATACAAATACTATGCCATTTTATATAAAGGAGCATCTGCAGAGTTTGAATGAAGCTGGAAGGTTCTGGAAACAATACTCCATGGATACTCAGGGACAACTCTATATTAAGCAATGACTTGCAATACTAAAAGCACATCCTGTTTTTTGTTTTGTTTTTTTAAGATTTATTTATTGTTTTGTTTTTGAGAGAAAGTGAGAGAGAGAGAGAGAATGGGGGAGAGCCCAGAGCAATCTCCATAGCTGGACATCATTAGTTGAGACATGGTTTCATTCCACACAGGTGGATGTAGGGCCATGCAGGGCAGGAATCGAATTAGGGGACCTACCACAGGAGAAGCCAGCACCTTCACCACTGAGCCATCCCAGCAATTACCAGCTGCACCACAGTTCTGCAAGGGACAGAGACAGGGTGGAGAACCGAACCCCAGACCTTGTGATTATGAGACAAGTGCTCAACTGCTAAACTATTCCATCATCCGCCATATTCTCGGTTTCTCATAACTTTGTAAGTTCTGTTATCCCTAGTTGCATTAAAGAAATTGAGGCTCAAAGCAGTAAAATAACAAGCACAAGACTAAGTAGCAATTGTGAAGTAGAGGCAGGATTCAAACCCTGGTTTATTTAGAATTCAATGTTCTTTCTACATTACCATGATAGTCCCATTAGTTTGGGGACATAAAAATAAGTGTGTAAAATCTGGATGGCTTATCATATCATACTGGTAGAAATTTTAAGGTCTAGAAAAAAATAAGCCATAAAATTTTAGAGAAAAAGGGCATTTTATGATCAGACTTTACAAAGCCCTCAGATAAACTTTATCATCCCGGACTAGATTTTTGAAGCCAACTCTAGCTGATCACGATGGTATAGTATTTAAGGCACTACGGAAATAAAATCTGACATCTAGTTATGAGTTTATACTGTGTGTCAGGCACTGAGTTAGGACCAGGAGAAAATGACACTGAGCAAGATAATTACCTACATTTCCTCCCAGTGGCAGAACATGAGGCGTAAGTAGAGGCTCTGGAGCCCCACAGATTGCCCAAGTTCAAATCCTGGATAACTTGCTTACACCCTGTGTGGCTCAGGGCACTCAAGGGCTCTATGCCTCACTCAATTTCATCATCTACAAAGTGGGGATAACAGTACCTACCCTTCTAGAACTCTGTAAAAGCATTAGGAAAATGCCTGGCACTTAACAAATTTTATTTCTTGAAGACTCATTCTCTACTAAGTTATTAGAATAATGTACCCAAAACCAAATACGATTATACTGTGGCTTTATTTAGACACCTTCTAATGACAGCCGGGACAAGTACTTAACATACTCAGCCTATTCTACTTTCCCATCAGTCTCTTCCATTCCTCGAAGGCAACAGACTACTGCATTTCCTCAACAGACTAGGTTTCTTTCCTATTTTCAGTCACCCAGGGTACAGGCTTCATCTCCGGGGTGAGGGCAAGCAAAGAATAACCAGCACATCTATGCTGACTCTCAAGCAAGCAAAGAAAACGCACATCTACGGTAGGCCGAGTCTCAAACCTCTCACTGCCTCCCCTTTTCCAGGCAGCAGGGGATGAAACCAGGCGTCCGGGGGAAAGGGAGGGGCACTCTCTCAGACCGCCCCACTCCCGTGTTCTCCCACCCCAGGCTCCCTTCTCTTCTCAGACCTTCTCAGCCTGCGTTTCTCCCAGGCGGGTCCCTGCACAGTTAAGTCCGTCCAGGCATGGAGGGCGAGAGGGGATGGAGCGCTCTCTCCCCGGTTCTTTAGCTCAACTCCTTCCCCCAGCAGTCAAGGGTGGGGTGGAGGCTGGGAAGGAAGGAGTCTAGTGTCAAGATGCCTAGGACCAGCATGTCTCTTACCACAAACACGGCCTCAGGAATCCCCAGGTGGTACCGCCGACCGTTCCCTGAAACCACTTCTGAGCCACAAACATCTCTTGCGGACGCCATCTTGGGAAAGCGAGAGCACGACTACTTGCCAGCCGCCAGCCGCCAGCCGCCAGCCGCCAGGGGGTCTGTGATTGGCTCCCTCTACCGGCAGGCCCGCCCCTCCATTGTGAGTCTGCGCATTCTAGACACAGCAGGAAGTAATTGCCCCTCCTCGTTGCTCGCACTTTCACCCAACCTGTGGATGCTGATTGGCTGAGCACAGGTTGAGTGACAAGTATGGGAGGGCCGTGGTAGAAAAGCTGGCTGTGCAGGAAGGGGTCAATACGGACTCTTGAGAAGTGGGGTGCCAGAGAATTTGTGAGTGGGCAAGTCTGGAGGACCATGAGAATCTGGGACCAGGTCGCCCACTCCCACCACAGAACAGGCAGCACCCCTCCAGAATTAAGCTTACCAGACGTACCGTTTGAAACGGGACAGATGTCCCGTTTCAAACGGTACGTCTAGTCAACCTAGCCTCACTGGGCTAAATTCAAGGTGTCAGTAGGCTGACCAGGCGTACCGCTTAAAATGAGACAGTACCGTTGTTTTCTGGCCCATTTCAAACGGTATGTCTGGTCAGCCTATCCAAGTGGCCTTCAAAACTACCGGGTCCTCCTTCAAATACAAGCGAACCTGGAATCTAGTTGCCATCACAGGGCTTCCCTTCAGTGCCTTTCTTGCTCCACCATACCAGCGAGCTTACTGGCCCTTGAAAGGGCCTTGTTTTTTGCTTGTGTCAGAGTGGAGCTGTTATCAAACTCAAGGGGTTCGTTCGTTGCTTGGGGTGTTCTATTCAAGAAGGAGAGGTGACTATAGTTAGGTAGTTTAATTTACTTGCAACAAGTAAAGGAGACGAGATTCACATCAAAAGCTCTGTCTCCTGAAGGGAAGCTTAACCATCCATGGCTTATATATGCTATTTGGTTAATCACAAGTCAATTTATTCTTTGCCGTTGGCTACACTTATCCAGTTGAGTTCCTGTCAAGCTCATCCTTTCTATGGCTGCATCTGCAAAATAGTGTGCTACATTTCAACATTTATCAAAAATAGTATTTAGGGAAGCCGGGATGGCTCGGTGGGTTAAGTGCTCACTTTGCAGCCCCGGGGACTGAGGATTGAATCCCAGCCCCGGCCCGTGTGGACCCATATGCTGAGCTGGGGAGTTCCCCAGTTCAGTTCTCACCGAGGTGACACTCCTGCCCTGTGCAGCCCAGTGCCCACCTGTGGAGTGAAACTATGTGGAAAAACCAATGATGTACAACTATGGAGACTGTTCGGGGCTCTCCCCCTTCTCTCTGTCTCTGTATCTCTCACTCTCTCGCTCTCTGTCAAAACAATAAAAATAAATCTTTTAAAAAATAGTATTTAGTAAGAACTGCCCAGACTTTGAGACCCTTGTCCTAGCTCACAATTCTCCCCTGAGATTTTTTCACTCCTCATACTTAAGGGAATGGGGAAGATGAGTCATACTTCTGTAACTGCTTTCTGCTGAACATGGACAGAGAACATCTTTGAATTAAAGGAGTGTAATTTTCTGGCTACCCGACTTATGAAAGTCTTGGGTCCCCTAGGTTCTGGAAGTCCTGAGAATAGGAGTGCATAAAGAAAGCACCACTGTAACAGGAGACATGCTCCCTAACTGACGAGGCAGAAGCAGGGAAAAATATAAAAAATATAAAATCCTGGTAGTGTCAAATGGGAAATAATATTGACTAGGTATTTAATCACCAAAAAAAACCAATTTATGGGGAAGCCAGGATGGCTCAGTGGGTTAAACGCTCACTTTGCAGCCCCAGGGACAGAGGAGCGAATCCCAGTCCCAGCCCGTGTGGACCCATATGCTGAACTGGGGAGTGCCCCCAGTTTGGTTCTCACCAGGGTGAGACCCCAGCCCGGTTCCTGCCCTGTGCAGCCCCACGCCCACCTGTGGAATGAAACTATGTGGAAAAACCAATGATGTTCAACTATGAAGACTGTCCTGGGCCCTCTCCCTTCTCTCTGCCTCTATCTCTGTATCTCTCTCTCTCTCTCTCTCTCTCTCTCTCTCTCTCTCTCTCTCTCTCTCTGTCATGAGCAATGAGAATAAATCTTAAAAAATAATAATTTATTTGCGGAAAAACAAAGGGTTGTAACCTAGTGCATACAGACATAGCAAGCCATGTACACACTCTGACCTGCATGCCAAGATGGAGGGGTATTTATAGAAGAGAAAAGGGAGTTAAGGGAAGAGTAAGTTAGAACCATAGACTTTTATTATAAACATAGTTTTTTTAATATTCTTTTTTTATTGTTAAATTATTGGGTGACATTGGTTGGTAACAATTACATAGTTTCTAGCTCTACAATTCTATATTACATTGTCTATGCATTGCATTATGTGCTCACCACCCAGATAAAGTTCTTCCTGTAGGGTTCTTGCTATCACGTAGAATATAAGAACTCCTCCCCAAAACCCTAGTTCTTCGCAACCCCGGCAGCGGTCCTCAAACTACGGCCCGGCCCGCGGTCCACATGTGGCCCGCTGAAAACATTTATCCAGCCCGCTGGGTGTTTTTGCTGCCGCTGCCTGTCCTGCTTAGCAGCCGACTCATCCCGGGCCCGCAGTCCGGCCCTCCAATGGTCTGAGGGACAATGAACTGGCCCCCTGTTTAAAAAGTTTGAGGACCCCCATAGACCTTCCTGACTAATTGTTTCATTAAAGTTCCAGTCAAACCATATGACTTCACTTATATGTGGAATATAAAACTGAGATTAACAACAACAACAACAAAACTCATGTACATAGTCAATAGTTTAGTGGTTATCTGAGGGTAAAGAGGAAAGTGGGTGGGAGAGCAGGAGGGGGAAAGAGTAGGGAGGGGGCATCAAATATATGGTGATGGAAGCAAAGCTGATTCTGGGTGGTGAGCACATAATGCAATACATAGACAATGTGATGTAGAATTGTACACCTGGAAACCATGTAATTGTTACCAACCAATGTCTCCCCAATAAATGTAATAAAAAAAACACTAAAATAACATAAATGAACAATATATTAGAGAGAATCAACCATAGATTAGATGAAGCAGAGGATCGAGTCAGCGATTTAGAAGATAAGGTAGCAGAAAACACTCAATCAGAACCACAAAAAGGAAAAAAAAAGACTCAAAAAAAAGGAGGATAGTTTAAGGGACCTCTGGGACAACACCAAACATACCAATATCATATAGAAGGAGAAGAGAGAAAGCAAGGAATTGAAAACCTATTTGAAGAAATAATGATTGAAAACCTCCCTAACTTGGCAAAGGAAATTAATATACAAGACAGGAAGTGCAGAGAGTCCCAAACAAGATGAATCAAAATAGCTCCACACCAAGACTCATCATATTAAAATGCCACTTGGTGATTGCCTGAGGGAAGGGGAGGAGGGGGGAGGGAGAGAGGGAGGGGAGGTGGGAGAGGGCACCAGCATTATGGACACACTCAATGGTTTGGTG
>PVKE010041194.1:0-14283 GCA_004027555.1 Craseonycteris thonglongyai | reverse complement strand
CCTTCGATAGATGACTGGATACAGAAGATGTGGTACATTTACACAATGGAATACTACTCAGCGATAAGAAATGATGAAATACAGTCATTTCTGGCAACATGGATGGACCTAGAGACCATCTTATTAAGTGAAATAAGTCAGAATGAAAGAATCCGGAAAAATATGACCTCACTTATAGGTGGAATATAAAACTGAAAGTAACAAAGACACACAGACCTATGGACACACTTAATAGCTTGGTGATTGCCTGAGGGAAGGGGTGGGAGGGAGAGAGGGAGGGGAGGTGGGAGAGGGCACCAGCATTATGGACACACTCAATAGTTTGGTGTTTACCTGGAGAAGGGGAAGAGGGGAGAGGGAGAGTTGTGGGGGGAGGTGGGAGTGGGCACCGGATATATGGTGGTGGAGGGGGACCTGATTCTGGGAGGTGGGCACATAGTGCGATGCTGATGGGTGATGTGATGTGGACTTGTGCATCAGGAAACTATCTAATTGTTATCAACCAATGTCACCCCATTGAAGTTAACAATAAAATATAATAAAAAAAAAACCCAACTTTTAAACCAAAGCTCCGCATCTCTAATCACCTGTTACAAATTATTTAAAATGTATGCTTTTCTGGACAGAGGTTACATGTGCCTTTGAGGATTTCTTCCCAAGAAATTTTACTTATCGAAACAAATTAACACTGATTTCTGCTTTGGAAAAAAAATAACAGAACAACAACAACAACAAAACAATAACACCCAATGCTCCCAGTGTGCTCAACTGCTCTGAATCAGAAAATAATTGAAAATACTACTGTTATAATGTGTTGTGGTCATGTTCTACATAACTAACAGATGTTTCCTATGCAAAAAACAGAACAGCAACACAAACCTCTGTGCGTGCCACACTGACATTGTTTCTTGCATATTAGCAAAATTAAAACATGTGCTCTAACCTGTCCCCAGCCTCTCCAGGGGATTCTGCCTGAGAAGCAAGGTAATCAGATCCTGGGCATCGGGCGGGGGTGCCTCATCCTTTTCAGGCCAGTTGATCTCATCTAGAAGCAGAAAAGAAGCTTAAATCTTTAGTGCTCGACTGGGGGTCCACTCTCAACAGCAGGAGCATGCTCCAGGAATTTGTTAGAAATGCAGAATTTCAGGCCCCACCCCAGACCTCCTGAAGCAGAACCTGCATTTTAACAAGATCTTCAGTTGATTCCTAGGCCCAGTCAAGAGTGAGAAGCATTGTCTCACAAGACATGTGCTTTGACAAGCACAGCCTTTACTAATGCAAGGAGAGAATATTTCAATACACATTATCTTTCATTTGCCTTTTTGATTCATTTTTCACTGGTAGCATTGGCTCACAACAAATTGCTCCTTCCAGTTATTAAGAGGACTTCATACAGTAGAAACTCAAACCACCACCTGTGTTTCAGGTGGGCACCCGTCCAGGGATCATCTGAGAGTGATGCTTCCTCTCTTGCTCTCCTCAAATTAGAATTAGGCCATAGCCATAGAGTTCTGCAGCTCCAAGAAGCAGAATGTAATTTTGTAAAAATAACAAAATTTCCAGAGACAAAGGAAAGGTCAAAATGCTAAGACTGAAGAAGAAAAAAATCAATAATCCAAAGTAATCATAGTTATGGAAGTATTTAAAATCTCTCATAAATATTAGAATGTTCCACATTCTAAAGCACTTTGCCTGAAGATAGGTGCATGCTTGTATGTATGGAAATGCAATAAAACCATGAGTTATTTCTGTGTGCGCCTGCCTTCTAGCTTCCTCTGCTGCAGTTTAAATCTGATTTGGAAAATAAAACATGAATATGCATCTGAGCCATAAGGCATTGAGAACAAAGCCAGCATTTGCTGTTTGTGTTAATTAAACAGTTGATTCCTCTTGCCATTCAGGCCTCCGTATATCAGAAAACAGTCTAGTTATAAAGCCATAAACAGCTCAGATATTGTATAAAAGGGTTATTTATTGCAGGCAACTCACAAATCTACTTTGTTGAAATTTATAAATATGCCTAACTTACAAAGTCAATGATCGACAATAATGCTGTGATTAAGGGGCTTCAAAAAGAATTTTCCCTCTATTTCACTGTTGGACCCCATAAACATGGTCCAAAATGGACTAGAGGTGGGTGATGGATCTATCAGTATTACCTGACAAACTCTGACAAAGAGAGGCCTTTTTGATCTATGCTTCAGGGAAATTTATAAAAACAGCAGGTAGGGTAGTAATAGAGTCTATTTAATTATCATATAGTTTTGCCACAAGCCACATAACAATAGCTAGGGTCAGCTTGCAGGTTAAGATCTAAAGGTTATTGAATTTTAAATGAAAGATGAACAGCTGTTACAGAAATAACATTACTCCATAACAACTACCAATGAAAACATTAACAATCTGTGGATTAAATTTGCTTCTTTCCCATTCTCATTATTTATTATTTGGTAGACATTTGTTTTAGAGTTTATTACATTTTTGTTAATTTCTTCATTGTGCCATTAGCCATTTTCCCTATTTATGTAAATGTTACCCACATTAACCTTCTCTTCCCTGGTGCAACTTTTCTGTTATGGAAGCGAAGAATGGACAGCAATGAACTCATTTGCAAATCCCACACCAATTTCTTTTACAGAAAAAGTACACCATAAAAATCGGTTACACTGCCAGTACATTTCCAAATTCCACTTTAACAAAACTTCCTCAGAACAATTTTCAACACAGATTGCTCTCTTGATACTGTGAAAGTCAGTTATGTGCTATGATGAGTGAGTTCTTTTAATTTGTTAGCTAAACTGTTTGATATAGGTTAACATTTTAGTTGTAAATACGGCAATACTCCACAGAATTACATTAAATAGCTGCTTCCCAACAGCGGCTTAAATATAACTCCTGATGATATTTACCACTGATGACTTGTCCAAATAGCTCTTCTGGAGTATCCCCAAAGAATGGCACGCATCCAACCAGAAATTCATAGAGGATAATCCCCATGGCCCACCAGTCCACCGGCTTCCCATAGCCCTGCCTTAGAATCACTTCTGGTGCAATGTATTCAGGTGTGCCACAGACCTAAAAGATGATTGCAGTTTTAGAACAACTGGAATATTAGACATGAATTAAAACAAGCAAGAAGGCCAAACATCAACAATTTTGCCCAGAGAGCACCTGCTCAACCACATGGAACCACAGGACAAAGAACTTAAGAACAGCAATTATAAGCTGGTATCCTTAATACCTAATGCAATCAATTATTTAAGTACTAAAGAAAAAGTTTAAAATTCTACTCCAATGTTGAACTATTTGCAATGTGTCATTTCAAATTAAGCACTTGACCCTGGTTGGCAGTTTTACTTATTTTATAATATTAAAACATTTATAATCTTTACATTTGAAATAAGGCATTTTTAAATGTCACTATCAGAAATAAGTTTAGCATTTATATGACCAAAATATATTCATACCATGGTTATTTCATTAAGCATGACAGTTGAGATGTGTTTACCTTAAGTAACTTTACAATGAACAGATTGTGGGCACATGGTAATGAGGCATGCTTAAAGGGAAATGGGCCATGGCTTAAATTTTAGCAACCGTGATGTACAATGCATCATGAGTTTCACGAGTACTCTACTGAGACTCCTGAATTCCTTACAAAAACAGTTTTCCATTTGTCTCTCTCATGCTCTCACTTGTGTGCAATTAGATAGTTCGTCTTGCTAATAGACCATAATGTTGGGGTAGGAATGTGGAAGAAGGGACAGTTCAGAGAGGCCCAGGGAGAAAAATGGAGGCACTTTGTACTTTATTAAATGTAAGGCCAATATATACATCTAAACCTCCAGTACAAACATAAAGATGGCCTACTCAAGTTGATTCTGAAATTCACTGGCAACGTCGTGCTTGTATTTCTCTACAGAACTGAATACCATGCAAGCTTACCTGTTTATCTAGGAACTCTCGAGCATCCTTCTCAATATGACCCTCATAAAGATTGGTAGTCATGCTCATTAGTCCCACCTTGGATAATCCAAAATCCGTCAGCTTTATGTGCCCCATGGAGGTGACCAACAAACTATGAAGCAGAAGCACATATATTAACACACACACTCCAAAGCTCATTCTTCTTTTCTTTTAGCTCTCTCCCAAACCCTCGTCAATTTGTAAGACTATTTATTTAGTACATAGGTGTCAACCTTATTACAAAACCCAGCCTGGGAAGAGATGAAGTCACATGAAAATGTCAAATACTCGCATCTGGCAGCTGAGTGTAAATCACAAGGTAGGGCCAGAGAGCAGGCCCAGCTAATCTGTGTTGGGGCAGCCACATACAGTGTCATGTACAGCCTGAAAATGCAAGTATGGGACTCTGACACCTATTTTCAGAATAAGAAAACAGAAGAGAAAGGGCTACCAATAATACCATGTCACACATCAGGCACTAAGATAGGCAAACCATTTGTGATTCAAATGAGACTTAAAAGCACTTGGACAGGAATATGTAGTATTGTTTCAGATTTCAACTTCTGGCTCGGATGTAAATGTCTACCGATTAAGCATAAAACCTACATTTCTTATATACGCAAAGAATTCACATTTGACAGCTTTATAAGTTTATATTTAAAAATTTTTTCATTTTAGGGGAAAAATCAAAATTTTACTTAATTAAAAAAATTAAAGTAATAGAGGAGTTGGAGGAGAAAAGCTATTGAAAGGAAACATGTTAAAATTCTAATAGTTGTTTTTGCTTGATAATATTGTGAATTGCCAAAAACATGTAAAAAATGTTTTTCTTTATGTTTTTCTGTACTTTCCAAATTTTTTGGAATAAGTATAAATTTATCATACAGTTTTCAACACACATAAAAGCTTTACATATTAACTCTCTCACCTCTTAATAAAATAACTATTTTTTTTTAGCTTTACATATTAGCATGTAATGCTTTTAAAGATTTGTTTTTATTGTTTTTGACAGAGAGAGAGAGACAGAGACAGAGAGAAGGGGGAGGGCCCAGAACAGTCTCCATAGTTGCACATCATTGGTTTTTCCACATAGTTTCATTCTAGATGGGAGTGGGGCTGCACAGGGCAGGAACTGGGCCGGGGTCTTCACCCCGGTGAGAACCGAACTGGGGGAACTCCCCAGTACAGCATATGGGTCTGCACAAGCCAGGGCCAGGATTCGATCCTCGGTCCCCAGGGCTGCAAAGTGAGCACTTAACCCACTGCGCCATCCCTGCTTCCCTGTAATGCTTTTAGAGGCTTTTCAAATTAGTGGAGAAAGTATGAAACATTTAATAGATGGTATCAAGATAAATAGCTAGTCATTTGGAGAAAAGTAGTCTATCTGTATGTCAAATCAAAGACACCATAATGAATTCTGAATACAGTAGATTTAAAAAATTAAATTATGAGTAAAATAGAATATCAAGTTTATCATTTTGAAGTAGGTAAGGATTATTACTGTATGAAACCAAATGTAGAAACTCTACAGAAAACTAGTAGCAGTCTATATAGCTATTCAAAAGTCAACATAATAGAGCTTTCCAAAAATTAACTACTCCTGACTTTATAATCATCCTTTTGTTTCTTATCAGCTATTATTAGAAGCATCATAGCCTCTAAAGGATTATATAAAAATTACCACTCTGTTAAAATAACTCATTTGGGCATATTATGGGAGAATTTTAAAATATGGAAAACAGCATTAAAAGAAAGCATTTTTTAGACCTAAGAAAACTCTGCATTGTGTAAAACACAAAGACATGTTTGTTCAGTATACATACTTGTCTGGTTTCAGATCCCTGTGTACAATTCCATAATTATGCAGATATTCCAAGGCCAGGACCGTCTCAGCAAAGTACATCCTGGCCATGTCAACAGGGAGAGGACCCATGTTCTTCATTAAGGTAGCACAGTCGCCCCCTATCGAACATAAGAAAAAGACTTAACAGGCAGTATCAGCTAGGGTTGAAGAAGACCATCAGTTTAGATTAAGAATTCCAGTGCAGAACGGCCTTTACCCACAGACACAGCCTATCAACATATTTGCAAGTGGAGACTGTGTGTGAAGCAATCATCCTTCTAATTAAGATATGGTGTGGAGAAAATATAGATTTGTACTTAAGAACCAGTGCTTATAAGAGAGCACATGTGGCTCTGAAGTGGAACTGAAATTTGAAAAACTGCTAGGAAAGCTTTAGAAACAAATGGTAACAATTTAAAATATAGCAGTATAAAACATGGAATCAGGCTGCCTGAGTGCACATCCCAGCACTGTTATATGTGGGGAGACCATGGGAAACTTACCTTGGTTCTTTCAGCTGTAATATCAGTTAATAATAGTGTCATCTCATTTAGGATTATTGTGAGGATTCAGTGAGGTAATTTATGCAAAAAAATTAAAATATTACCAACACATAATAAACACATTAAAAAGTGAGTTATTGTTAAAATAACCACAACAAAGGTTAATAAAGCAAAGTATTGGTGTGGAGACAAGAACAATGGGTGAAAATCAGGGGAGCTTGTTGTTTTTTTTGTCTGTTAGCTAACACTAAATATCTAGTAAACCTTCCTCCTTCTTGGGTTTCAGTTCCTTCATCTGCAAAATAAAAAGGTTGAACTAAATGATATTTAATGTTTCTTCCAGTTTTATCATTTTGGAATTCTGCTCAAATAATTACAAGAACTTAAATTAGATGCTTTAAAAATTGTTTTGGGGGGAAGCTGGGATGGCTTGGTGGGTTGGGCGCTCACTTTGCAGTGCCGGGGACCGAGGATCGAGTCCCGGCCCCAGCCCGTGCGGAACCATGTGCTGAACTAGGGAGTGCCCCCAGTTCAGTTCTCTCTCTGTCTTTGTCTCTGTATCTCTCTCTCTCTCTCTCTCTCTCTCTCTCTCTCTGTCATAAATAAATAAATAAATAGATAGATAGATAGAGAGATAAATAAATAAAATGGGCTCAAAATAGAAAAATTAAAAAAAAATTGTTTTAGGGGGAAGCCGGGATGGCTCAGTGGGTTAAGTGCTCACTTTGTAGTCCCAGGGAACAAGGATCGAATCCTGGCCCTGGCCTGTGAGGTCCCATGTGCTGAACTAGGGAATGCCCCCAGTTCAGTTCTCACTGGGGTGAGATCCCAGCCCTTTTCCTGCCCTGTGCAGCCCCGCGCCCACCTGTGGAATGAAGCTATTTGGAAAAACCAATGATGTGCAACTATGGAGACTGTTCTGGGCTCTCCCCCTTCTCTCTGTCTCTGTATCTCTCTCTCTCTCTCTCTCTCTGTCAAAAACAATAAAAATAAATCTTAAGAAAAAAAGAATTGTTTTGGCCCTTGCTGATTGATTTTTTAACTGTTTATGTGAACAAGTCACAGCTACTCAAACACTAAGAAATTTAATGTAAAATTGATGGAAATAAATTAGCTGGAGCACATAAAAGTAGACCACAAATCTAAAAAAATAAGCTAGATTTGTTTGAAGGTATCTCCTTTCCCCTAACTCATTTTTAATTTCCTACCATATACCAAAAGAACATATTTTTAATCCATTCTTTAAGAAGAGAAATTGTAACAAATGCGTTTTATGATATGTGATAAAAACAAGTAGGAAAAATCCCATTCCCTATATTCTCACTTTAATGACCAATTGAGAGGAGGTAGTTAGGACTAAAAGCTATTAAAAATGAAAAACAACACTTTTCCAAATAGCACTAATTTTCCCCGTGTTATAGTAGAGCAGGCACTTTACAAGCAATTATCACAAGATAATGACTGGGAATACAGCCATATCACTGCCTGGCATCAGTACCTAAGTGAATAAAGTGAATACAACCATCATGTGGCACAAATACAGAAAGCTTCAGTCATACAAACAAGCGAGGAGTGTCCCGTTCTCTGTGTCAGAGACTGATTTACCTTCCACATACTCCATGACCATGCACAAGTGGCGCCTTGTTTCAAAGGAGCAATACATGCTGACAACAAAGGGATTCTCTGCAAAAGTCAGGATGTCCCGCTCCACAAAAGCCTGCTGGATCTGGTTTCGGAGGATGAGGTTCTGTTTATTAATCTTCTTCATGGCAAATCTCTGCCGGGACTCCTTATGCCGAACAAAGTAGACTGCCCTGAAAAGGAATACAAGAGTTGGGGCTCACACAAAGAGAGGTTGCTTCTGGGTATAACAAACCATATGAGTATCAACTTTTTAAAAGTTTCCAGCCAGAATTCAGCCTATACTATGCTGGCAGCTACAAACATCTCATTCCGGGCCAAAGTCTTTCGGCTAGATTGATATTTTTCTAAATCATTCCATAAAGGTCAGAAGTTATACACAAGGCATCAAATTCATCTTCACTGCAGAAGAAGGGAAATGGACAGTCTCAAGAGTGAGATATGTTTTCAGTTTTTCCACAAACAAAACAAAATCCAATAGATAAGTCAGAACAGGAAAGAATGAACAAAAGTACATACATACCATGCGAGCAAAATCTTTCGTAGCATTAGATATATGTTAGGTATTTTTTCTCAACTGACTAAAGAAATTATTTTCTATATGATATCCTCAACTTGAGAGTAATTTACTTCCCATAAAATTGCCAGATAAATTTCCAGAAGTGGCTAATAGGTCAGATGAGGCTATCCTGTAACACAGAGTAGCTTATTTTCTCACTCCAGACCTCGGCATGAGTCACACCTATGCCTGTTTCAACAGGAAATGCATTTCCCAACATTTAAGTGGATCAATAATACATTGACTTTTGCTCCACCCAACCCCTGGCCAAGGTGACAGGCAACTTTATTGTAAAATTAGTAGGCTGCACTGAATCTGTGCCAAAAGCCTCACCCAATACTCCATCGAATCAATTCTGGCTGATCCAGAGAAAATGGACTCCCTGAAGCTTCAAATATGGGGGGTTGTAGGGTAATAATTAGGAGAAGGAGTCTTAAAACCCCCACCTAGAAATAATGATCAACAAAAAAAATGTCTTGGATTGGTTCCTTTTCTTATTAGTTAACCCCTACTTGCCATTGCTATGGGTGAACAGGTTTGAACTCTCAGATAGGCAGTGCTCAGCTAAGTAATAAGTGAACTAAAGAGCCATCAATCATTAGAGGTAATGGGTTACATAGGCTGCCTTGCAACAAATGCAATAATCAACTAAATAGTAATTTACCTAAAAAGCAAACAACCACAGTGAAGTGAATCCAATGGTCTGTCTCCTAAAATGAGGGGTTATCTGATCTAAAATGCACTTTCCACTAGTTATATTCACTGTCCTTGAAAAATAAACACCAGGGGTAATAAGATGCCCTATATTCTTGCTGAACTAATATATCAGGGTGGACCAGTTATAATAATTTTACAGTATATTCAATCTCAGTTTAATTGATATTCACATTTTCCCTTAAGTGTTCAACTACGAATTAATTTTACTTTCAAGTATGTATATCTTTGTCTTCTCATTGCGCCTACTCACAAAATTATACTTTTCTTCTTTACTCTCTGTTTAAACATTACTTTGTTTGTTTAGCTCCTTCTTTTCTCTCCTCATTTCTTTGGTTTTCTACTTCTTCATTTACTGAATAGTAAATAGCTCTTTTAATCACACTGTACATAATCAAGTCAAGGAATAATCTGGTGTTGTTATTTCTATAGTCTGACAAACTGACATACAAGCTGGTCATCTGGGTGCCCCTTGCATTCCCCATGGGATAGGACCACTTCAGGATGCCCAAAAACTTTGGCTCTCACCAAATGGTTTAATTCCACACCTGATTTTCTGGCTAGACTTGATACAATGATTAATTAATATAAACAAAGAATTTGAAGTGATGAAACCTGAGAGTGAAAAGGAAAATCAGTGCTTGCTTCGGCACCATATATACTGACAAGAAAAAAGCATTGCTGTTTGTAAGAAAACTAAACAAAATGCTCTGAAAAGTATTGCTAAATGTGAGTCACTAAATAAAATTCCTATTGATTTAGAATAGGCAAAAAGATTTCTAAAAGTTGAGAAAATAATAAAAATCTAGATTCCCACATTTCAGATTGCTTCAAGTTCTTGCTTCATCTCTAAAGAAGTTAAAAATGGAAAACAAAAATGTTATTATAAAATTACGGTTTATATTGTCTGTCTTAAAAAGGCCTGACATTAAAAGACCAGTAAATTTTTATATATACTTAGGTTAAATGAAAATACTTTAAAAACATATTTATTTTATGATTTCCTATTTTGAACAACTTTTTAGTTAACCAACCAATGACTCATTCTTTTTAAATTTGATTAAAGGTTTTCACAATATTTCTCTTTTATTCTAATTACTGATTGGATAAAAACAAGATGTAAAAACTTGAACTTTGTCTACTTAGATGCTGGTAACAGGACAGACAGTTACAATGGGAGCATACAAAATCACTCAGCCTTCCCTTCAATATAAGGCAAACACTGGTAAATAAATATCATCAAGAAGTGGGAATTTTGAGTATATTTTTTAATAAAATTTATAATTCAAAATGTTAAAAAAATAATGTCTTTATATTATCATTTGCCTATTCTTGAGAATCAATTGGAATATAGCTTATTTTCTACCTCTCCTTTCAATACTTAATATTGGTTAAGTTTAGGGTTGCGGACCCTCAGACATGATAACTAACTTCACTGTTAGACTATCAAAGGTTGCCATTTTGATTGTCAATCAAGAATCATCATTTCTTACATAAATAATTGTTCAGCAGTATGTTTGAGAACAATGGGAAGTAGAGTAAGAAAAATGGAGTTCTACACAATTTTATGAAAGAAGAGAAAGATGCATGAGGCCCAATTTGACCAGCATCCAGACTAGGTTTTCGATGCCATTGTATAAAAAAAAAAAATGGTTTCCATCTTTATTCTTAGATTTGCAGTTCAGAAAATTTGATTTGACTTTCTGCTTTCCCTTGCTACGATGTATTTAAAATAATCAGTTAATCCTGAGGGAAACTGACCTATACCAATTGCAATTAACCCTATAGGTAACTTGAGATATACTGCCTCAGGGTACACTTATCTTGATCAAGTTGCAAAAGTCAACTAGACTTCATTAGAATCTGATGTAGCTAAATTTTTATTTTATGTTCTTTATATTATATATATTTCAATACTGTTTTAGAAATACTATTCTTAATGCTGAAATTTGTTTTAGTAATAATCATGATCTCTTACATACACCTTTCTTCCTTTCCTATTAGTCAATGTTCCACATCTATTTAAGTCAGGAGAGAGAAGGAGAGAAAGAGAGAGAGAGAGAGATTGAAAAAGAGAAACAAAGAGGCAGATAAACAGCAGCCAATAGATATCTAACATTATTAAGCAGAGCTGTAACCTTTCTAAGGTTATAAAACTGGACTGAACTGATTCAGTCCCACTTTTCTCTGCTCTCTGACCCTCAGGGTTGTTTTATTTGAAAAGGCTGCTTCTGCTTCTCTTTTCCTATATGGACTTCCCAGTGAAATAGGAATATCAAGGGTGGGGGATGATGCAGGGGGAGGGGCAGCTGGGGGCACTCATTCTTACTGAGCTAAGCTTCACCTTACCATGCAGAACTGAGGTGTGGGAAGAGGGGAGAAGTGGAATCAGAAGCTGACAGGATCTGGAGCAGAATGAATCAGTCCTATTGGGAGTGTGAATGTCTAATGCGTATAAAATTATGCATGAATCTGAGAGCGTGATACATGAGTCTGTGCAAGCAAATCTGCATGTGGGAATGAAAGTGCATGTGTTAGAGGAAAGCTGAGAGGAAAGTCTACAGAGAGAGAATGTGCAGGAGATGGAGCACATGTCAAATGGCATACACGGGTCTCACAGGTGACTGACTGATGCCTCCCATCCCTTCAGGGCTAACGGAGAACAACCCATATCAAGCAAGAAAGTAAAGCAAAGTGAGGGAGAAATGTTGTACCTTTCAAATTTATTTTTCTAATCATTTTTAATTTTTAGAATTTTAAGTCTATTTTATCCTTTCACTTTAAAAATATTCCAAGTTGTAATTTAAAAATCTAGGTGGAAACGCTCAACAGAAGAAAGATCTTTATACCCTAATAGAGATGGCCAGAAGTAGTAACAGAAGACTACTTAGAGTCAGAAAAGAGCTCAGCTTGGAATCCGTGTCTGTGACCATGCTTCTGACCTCCCTTCCCCCACAACTAAGTAGAAACAACATCACTCAGGGCTTTGTGAGATGAGACATAGATAAAGAAACTGGTACAGTGCTTGACACACTAAGTGTTAGCTTTCTACAAAGTGCCAAGTTGGTGTGAAGGGATGTTTAACTTCCCCTCAGGGATCTGAAACAGGCTAAAGAGAGAAGGAAATCAGATGCTTATCAAATTAGCAAATTGGCTTTTATACACTGTCACTAATCCCGTTGTAAGAAGCTCTTGCTAATGAGTTAGTTCCCAACATAACCAATTTTCAGGAAGTCACAAAATCAGTGTCACTGTCATGGAGGTGAGAGGTACACTGTTACAGTGATGCCTAAAAAAGCCTCTAACAGCTCCTGTTCATCTACCCAGACACTGATTCTTTGCTCAGCCAATTGGCCGAAGCCTGTAATCAGCATCTTGACTGGGTGGACCAATGGGGGTAGCTCCATTCAAATTTAAATTGGAAAAATTCATATATAAAGGAAATCTGTCAAAAATGTAATCAGAGATTAAATCTGAAAAGAGCAAAAGATTAAAAAAAAAATGCTTGGTTGATTGGCAGAGACTTCCACAGACAACTCATGAATGCATCAATGACTTGGCCTGCATCCTTGGGTGTTTACTGATTCACAGCTTGTTTAACTTCTTGTATATTCCCAACCATTCCCCAAAGTGTGATATACCTCATCTACTATATAGTGGTTTAATTGCACTACAAATGAGTTTACTCAACCAATTAGAAAACTGCTAAGATGTATGCCCATGTTTTACAAAAGTGGTGGGTCACAGATAATCTTATTCCAGAATTCCACTGTCAATAAAATCTAGCAGTATTCAGACACATAAATCAGAGTTCAGACTTCTCCCAAATGAAGAAAGAAATCCTCAGAGGACCTCCAATACTAAAACAAAACAAAAACTAAAAACAAATAATAAAACAAAATTCACAAAGAACTACAATTTTCTTAGGCAAAAAAGTTTCAGTGAAATCCTTGACAAAAAATACCATAAAAATAAAGCAGCAGAGAGCATTTATAAGCTACATCAGGAAATATGCCATCTGACATAATTCTGAAAGCAAATTAGTGAAGCATAGGAAGGACTCACAAATATTTAAGTTCTTCACTAAGTTAATGGTGTGGAAAATATCAGAAGCAAAAAATAAAATAAAATAAAAAATAATGAGAAACATCCCTTGTGACAAAACAAAGATCACTTTTATCTCATCTGCTCAGGTGTGATAAATGGCAATAAATGTCTAGGAGATTGTTTACTGTTCTCCAAATACAGATGGAATTGGGATTAATACTTAATTAAGCTAGAGCTGTTAGGCTATCTAAAGTGGATCAGGACATAGTTTGTGTATTAACTGCCCTTTCAAACGATTTATTAGAAACTCAGAAGGATCATATCACTATTGACCCATTGCCATGAGAAACCATGTGACTGTACAAATGGACTGAGGAAGGGGCACCACAAATGTGATTAGATTATGGCAGAGTTCAACTGAAAAACAAGCCTAGTGCAATATAAAGACTAAAAGAAATGTACATTATGCCCATCAAGACTGAACACTGATTTGTAAACTAAAGCCCCTGTACAACATCTATATGGCATATGAAAAGTGTGAAAAAATACATTATTCTAATATGTGAAAATACAATAGTTTTCTTGAATTACTCACCCATAGGCTCCATTGCTAATCAACTTAATCGTTTCAAAATCACTTTCCCGAGGTTTCCTTCGAAGTTTCAAGGAAGCATTAGAGCTCTTGGAAACAAAATATGAAAATTAAAAAATAGTTGGGCATTCTAGAAAATGATTTTAATAGCAAAATAAATAATACCTGAATTGCGTGCTCTGTAGTTTAATATGTTGAAGTGGCATATTCTAGCAAAAGAACCTAGGAGACAGCTTTAAAGATCAATTTCCTAGAGCAGTGCCGGTAACTACTCATGACAGTGTCTACGTTTCACTTCAGTGAATCCACATTTCCAGATGTGGGCACCAAGCCAAGTTTCTAAAAATCCCCGATCTTAATCGACCTCTGTTAACTATTCGAACTAGCCATCATCTTTTAAGGTTTTGAGATTTAAGTC
>PVKE010041193.1:0-14276 GCA_004027555.1 Craseonycteris thonglongyai | reverse complement strand
TTTCTGGGTTTTATTCTTTCTTTTCCCACCTTGAACTAAGTTCTTTGTTTTATATATAAAACGCTGAAGTAACTTATAGAAGCTGAAATAGCTATTAAAATTGTTGTCTCTTTGTTGCATCTGTTTATGAAACACTTGATTTAAATAAGAGTGCTTCTGATGGTTTCTAAATCTAATAATAGCAGGTAGATACAGGTTTCCTGTTCAATCAAGGGACATTTTATTTTGTTTTTGACAGGGAAAAACTAATTTACCTATAATTTTCTGCTGCTTTCTAAGCAGGAAAGAGCCTGCCAAGGCCCCTCTTCATGCTGAGCTGGCTGAGGCCCTGAAGATGAACAGCGGAGCTCAGAGCCTGATTACAACCCATTGTGCCCCTTATGCAAATGGAGCCAAGCAATGAGAAAGGCTACTTACAAAATAGGTTCTAGAATGAGAAAACAACTAGCTGTTGGTAGTGGATAGAAGATGTTGGGATAAAGGAGAAGTGCGGAAACTGCCCTCCAAAGAACATTTGGAGGCAAAGGGAGGGGGTGATGCTTAGATAAGGTTTTGTGAAGTTTTGCCACAGGGCGACATCACGTTTTTTTCCAATTGCTACTTTTTTCCCTAGTATACATTAAAATAAATACCTAGCTATTAAAAAATTTAATACATAGCCAAACAAAATTATCTTGCATGCAACCAAAATAATCAAAGCAGTCCATCATCACACCATGGTCAGCATAACTATATAACAAAGGGAAGAATAATTCTCCTCAGCTATCTGTTCTAATTCAAGTAGATGAATACTGTAGTCCCGATATTTTAGAAGACACCTAAGAGATTTATCATCTCCTTAGTAATGTGTATTATTTGAAAGAGTACTGTTTTTTTTGAGTCTTAAGTTATAAAATGACACTGAAAAGACCTAAGTAGAAGAAACCCCAGAAATGAAGCAAAGAGTTATGAAATATAAATAAAATATAAATATAAATGAAATATAAATATTTAATTGAACAAAGGTACCTAGTTTTGATGGGAATCAAAAGTTTGACAGAGTCAGAATGGATGAGAGAAAGGACTGACACAATTTAGGTACATGTGACAACACAGAGCTTTTATTTCTTTACATAAAAATTATGAAACTTAGGAATAACAAAATATGAAGGAATGGTTTTAAGAATAAATATATTAATGTGCTGATAATGTTAAAAAGAGTACACAGTTGCCTCAATAAGAACTTAAAGAAGAAGCTTTATCAAAGGCATGTTTAAGGACTATAGGAAAGATTTCTGGAACCCCACAAAAGTAGAAAACAATAACATATTTCATTCTGTTTCTCTGGGGGAACCTCCGACTCACACAGTCTTTTGAGTAACGTAGGCCCACTTTCCTGAGACTGAGAACCGATTCCCTTAAGGCCACACTCACCTCACCATTTCTCTAATTCTGTTTTTGGAGACATTCTAGAAAAATGCTGCTTCTGTTTTTATAAACCCTCATGAGTTGAGATCAGACTAAGAGATCTGAAAAAAAACCCAGAAAAATAAACACAACAAACTATGTTGTTGTTTTCCACTTTTGTGAGGTTCCAGAAAATCTTTCTTATACTTAAGGAACATGTCTTCAATAAATCTTATTTATTCCTTAAGTTCTGATTGAGGCAACTGTATACTTATCTGAAGTGTCCCAAAGCCAGCATGCCTTCTGCACCATACAAAGAAAAACCTGGATGTCTGATTTCCAAGAGCCACCCCCTTAACCTGGAGGAGCAGAATCAGAAGCAAAAAATTTTAGCTGCCAAGATATTCTTATTGACTATGAAAAGCTCCAGAATCTTTGCATAATATTTAAGGGAAATTTGAGAAAAGTTACGTAATCTACCTACCAGGGCCTAGTTCTGTGAAGATGCACACTGTATTTCTGGGTATGCAATAATCTCATTATGAATTATTACCAGAGGCCAGGCTGGACCTCTTCCATCTTCCTTACTAAACTTCTCCTTAAAACTCCCATCCAGAGAGAAAGCGGGGAGGGAGTGGGCAGGAAGTAGACACTGATAAGGTAACATGTGAGTTTGGGAGCACAAAAGCAACCTGAATTGTTGCTTAAAACTTGAAGCATTTTGAAAGTTGTTTTGAGTCAAATCAGACAGACGGTCTCTTAGTGATGTATGAGGATGCCCAAGTTCATCATACCTCCTGAAATACAAAGAGTCTCCAGAGTAGGGCAAAAACCTTTGGATAAAATATTTTATCCAAAGTTTTCTTTAGTCCATGAGACTTGAATGCTCTGTTTACATAGAGAAGCAGCAAGTAAAGGAAGTCAAGTAAATTATAACTCTTTGGAACAACCTATACAATCGGGATAGAATATTTCGATTTGCATAAAATCATTTGGCTTTAAAATGCTCTTAAGGCAAACTGTGCTGCAAAAGTCAAATTGCTGGAACATTCTGCAAACAATGAAGATTGGCAAACTCTAATCAAATAATACATTCAGTTAACACAATGACTAACTGCTTATTTTTCAAATTCTCTCTTGATATGAATAGATGTATATTTATATTTTCTCATTCAAGCAAACAATTTACCTCTTTCTCCATTTGTAATCCTTCTGCTCTAATATTTCTTTCAAATACTTCTCTTTTTTCAGTTTGGGGGTTGGATTTTCTGTATACAAGAATGTAGTCAATTCGACACTTTCCATCTCTGAAGTAAAGTCCTTTTAATTTGTTTTTTTCTCGCACTGTCTGCATACAAAGAGAAAGGGACCAGTTTAGAGATATGCCTAAAACTAAGTCTGGGGTAATTGATTTTAATAAGCAATTAAAACTCAATGCACTTTTTCTTGTGTTTTATCAAAATTATATTTTTATTAATAAAAAATGTAAACAAGAGGAAACAAAATAAAAATTGTCAAAGCATTGAATTAATTGGGCAAAACTTAGGACTAACAATACCAAATGTTTGACAAAGATGTGAAACAATGTGAGAATTCTAATATTCTACACATGAAATTGAAAACTGATATACTTAATCTGAACAACACCACACTGACATTATCTTATAAAATTAAACATTTATATAATGTACAATTAAAGAGAAAATTTTGATAAAGCAACTAAAAGACATGTATATGAATATTCATAGTAGCATTGTTCATAAGAGTAAAAAATTAAAAAATGAGAATCAATTCAATAGTACATGGACAAGCAAATAGATAAATAAGTTGTAGAACAGTCACACAGTGGGATATTATACCACAGTGAAAATGAATGAACTATAGTTTCACTCAATAATAAGCCTAAATCTTAAAAACAATATTAACAGAAAAAAGAAAGTCACAGAAGACTTCATATTACACAATTCCCCTTTTATGTAAAGCACTAAATAAAATAAATCTAAAAAGAAGTTGTTAAAGCTGCACATGTATGTGGTAAAACTATTTTTAGAATAAGAGAATAAAAATCACACAATTTCAGGAAGATAGTACCTCTGATAGAACAGAGAGATAAAAGTGCAAGTGGCACTGATGGTTTCCGTAATATTCTAGTACAATGTTTCTTGAATATTTTGCCCACAATAAGAAAAACATTTTATTTTGTGTTATTTGCGTGTGTGTATATATATACAAAATAGCTGAGACAAAAGTTTTATACACTAATACTTACCCTTTCCTTTCTACTTGCATACCCCCTAATATTAATTTTCTATTCCACTAAAAACAACTGGAGTTAGTAACCTACAATTTGGTTGCCACCATAATTTGAAAAATACTTTCCCGTGGGCAATAGACTTATTGGTGCTATCAATTTGTCAGGTATTAATATATAAATATCTAATTACTATGCTGTTTAATACACCTGGAACTAATAAAAAATGTCATTTTTAAAAAAAAAGAAAAAGAAAAAGAAAACTACCATCCTAATTTATAAGTTGGATGGTTGGTTCAAGGTGCTCATGTTATTATTTTACTTCATAACTTACATATAAGTTACATATATCATTTTGCAGTGATTACATATATCTACAAATAAAACAAAAATAGGTGTTATTTTCAACTAGGATCCATGGGATTGCTGTAACCATGCATTACACTGAAAGACACTAAGTATGGGCTGGCCAGGCAGGAGCCAAGTTTCCCAGGCTGACAGATGTCAAAAATATGTCTGTAAACTAACAAATAGAAATGGGCAAGCTACTTTTTCTACAGGCCACAGTATATACCAGTTTCTAAATACTAGTGTGAAGAAGGCAAACATGCCAGACCACCAAGGCCATTGCTAGAATCCATGCATACAAGTGCCATGAGTGCAACCTCACCTAAAAGGAACACCGAAGCCAGCAGGAATGGAAATGTCCACATCCCGTACTTGGAGTAGACATTTACAATTGATAACCCATTCTGACTATTTTTGACCTTTTGCCTTAAGAGGTACTCAGAAGTCTACCCAAGTAAACACTTCTTTAATGATTAGTTGTCAAGCAAGGGGAACTATCCTATTTATTTAGCACATGAGCATCTGTCTGAAGGGCTTCAGATAGCACACTGGGAGTGTTAGAAAAGCTTTAACCTTCCTGAGACTGTATCCTCATCTGTAAGTTAAGAGGATGAGACTAGTTGCTTTCTGAGGTCCCTTTCAAGATCTCTCCTTTACATCACATCATGGCCTTCAAAATATCTGTGTGAAGAGATGACGACACAATGAGTTGTTTCTTTAAAAAATAAGATAACATGGATAGTAGTGTATGGTGTTTGGAGGGAGACAACTGCAGAGCTTAGCAGAAGAAAACAATTTTTCCTGTTGTGATGTATCATCCTTTCAGTGGCTAACTGGCTCTGGAATAATAAAAACAGCAGAAATATGAAACAAGTGACTCTTAGTCTGTGTTACTATTATATCCAGATCGTACACAAAGGAGATATTAAACTCCACAGAGACTTAACCTGAGCAAAAGTGAATACCAGGGGAAGTCGGGATGGCTCAGTGGGTTAGGCGCTCACTTTGTAGCGCCGGGGACCGGGGATCGAGTCCCGGCCCCGGCCCCGGCCCATGCGGAACCATGTGCTAAGCTGGGAGCTCCCCCAGTTCAGTTCTCTCTCTGTCTCTGTCTCTCTCTCCCTCTCTCTGTCAAAAATAAATAAATATTAAAAAAAAAAAATTTTTTTTAAAAGTGAATACCACTAACAAAATACTGCTTTTCCCAAAGTGAGCAGATGGGTCTATATACAATTACAATGAGTTTCCAGATTACAGAGGCAGATAGAAACTCAAAGATGCTTGAGACAACACAGTCTACTAAAGACTAGTCCTTGTTGTATTACCATTCTAGATGCTGGGGATTTATACAAGAAAGTCTGTCCTTGTACAACTGACTTTTTACTAGTTAGTGACACCAAGAATGTCAATTATCTTAAAATGACTGGTGGTTTAAAGGATCTTCCTATGTATAAACAGAATGTCTTTAGGTATAAGATGGGAAATGCATGAGGCACTGACAGTCTCTTAGCTTAAGTAGATTTAGGACTCCTGATGCATACAAGACCATGAGGGATATCAAAGGAATGTAAGACCTGCCTCTTGTTTTTCAGGAGCCTACATTTCAGTGAGACAATTTCATTAAACAGTCCATTGGAATGTGCTGTACGGGTTCCCACCTGGATCAAGAATTGTGTTTTTCAGTATGAAGGTTCCTCAAAAAATTGAAAACAGAACTATGATATGACCTAGCAATTCCACTTTTGGGTATTTATCTGAAGAAATCCAAAACACTAATTCAAAAAGATGTACACATCCCAATGTTCACTGCAGCACTATTTACAATAGCCAAGATACGGAATCAAAAAATAAAAATCTTATCTTTGCAAAAAAAAAAAAAAAGATACGGAATCAGCCTAAGTGCCCATCAACAGATGACTGACTAAAGCAGATGTGGTACATTTATACAATGGAATATTACATGGCCATAAAAAGAATGAAATCTTACCATTTGGGACACCATAGATGGACCTTGAGGATATTAGGCT
Organism: Craseonycteris thonglongyai; assembly: GCA_004027555.1. Lineage (NCBI taxonomy): Eukaryota > Metazoa > Chordata > Mammalia > Chiroptera > Craseonycteridae > Craseonycteris > Craseonycteris thonglongyai. The sequence continues at coordinate 8,264 of PVKE010041193.1, read as the reverse complement.
AAGTTAAATAAGTCAGACAGAGAAAGACAAATACCATAGGATCTCACTTATACGTGGAATCTAAAGAACAATAAACAAACAAAACAGAAATAGACTCATAGACTCAGAGAACAAATTGGTGATTGCCAGATGGGAGGAGAGTTGGGGACTGATGAAAAAAGGGAAGAAATTAAGACAGACAAATTGGTAGTTACAAAATAGTCAGGGGGATATAAAATACAACATAGAGAATATGGTCAATAATACTATAAAAGCCATGTATAGTCCCCGGTGGATATTAGACTAATCAGAGGAATCACTTTATAACTTATATAAATGTCTAACCACTATGCTGCGCAACTGTAACTAATACAAAATATTGAATGTCAAAAAACTAATGGCAAATATGACTGAATTTAAATGAGAACAAATAAAATAAACAATGGGCTATGTGGTCAAAAAAAAGAAAAGAATAGAAACACTTAATAGAATTCAAATTGAATACAAATACTAAATTTAATATTTATTCAGTAGATTTTTACCAAACATCAAATATGTAAAAATAGACATTATTATGCAGGTCAGATATATCTTAATTTGTATTACTATGTTGTTATCTATTTTTATTTAAATCATTTTATTAAATGTATCTAAACTTTAAAAAAGGAAAAGTACAAGTTTAACTGTGAATCATATTAATGAATTTGGTTGCTAAGTTACAAGATAAAAAGCAAATAAATGTCAGTTTATTTCAGGCTAAAAATAATTTGTGTTTTTTAAGAAATCACACACTCATACCTCTCCCCCTGCTTCCAATCTGCTGGCATCATCTGAAGTATTGCTCAGGTTTCCAGGGTGAAGGAGAGAATCGTCATCTTTGCAAGGACTGTTGACAGCTTCTAACTCATCAAAAAGAATATTGACATCCTTGGCCACTAGAACCAAAGGAAATACATTACAAGTGGATTAACGCTCTGGGATCTTAAAAGCTATACTAAAAGAGAAGACATCTCCCTTTGGTTCTTTTTTTTCATTGTTTCAGTAATACCTTGAATAACAGGTATTTATTTCCTAGAAGAAAAGGGTATCAGATATACATGTTTGACCAAACAGTGTCTTCATTAGGTAGATTAAGTACAATATAATGCAATGTAAAGTGCCTCCATAATATAAATATGATTTGCATTACATAATAGGTGTTGTGTTTAGCTTTCCTTCACTTAGCTGTTTAGCATAAAGTACTGTCAATTAAGACTTCTAAGAACTCATTCTGTGTAGGAGATGACCTACACTTGTAAATATTTTTTTCATTTAAGGTCCATACAACTTGATAAGTAAACCCATTAATGTGCTACTTGCATGGTTCACTAAGAACTATGATTTTATTCCTCCTTTTTTACTTAAGGCCTAATAGAGAAAACCCAATTTCATAATAAAGCATGCAGTCAGATTTTCTGCCTTCTCCTCTAATCATGGATAGAAATCATGAAGTGAGCCACTCAAGGGCACTCCCAAAAGACTGTTGAAACTAACATGTCAATTCATAAAGCACTGTATGCCAGAACTCCAAATACAGAATTCCATGTTCAAATGTGTTGGTCCCCAACCTTTTAGGCACCAGGGACCGGTTTCATGAAAGATAATTTTTTCACGAAATGGGGAGGGTGGGAGATGGTTTCAGGATGATTCAATGCATTACATTTATTGTGCACTTTATTTCTATTATAATTACATTGGCATATATAATGAAATCATTATACAACTACCGTATTTTCCGGCGTATAAGACGACCGGGCATATGATGACCCCCTAATTTTACATTTAAAACATAGGTTTAGGCCTATATTCGCTGTATAAGACTATCCCCCACTTCCGAGGCTGTAGTCTTATACAGCGAATATAGGCCTAAACCTATGTTTTAACTGTAAAATTGGGGGGTCGTCTTATATGCCCGGTTGTCTTATACGCCGGAAAATACGGTAATCTAATGCTGTCACTGATCTGATAGGAGGCAGATGGTAATGCGAATGATGGGGAGTGGCTGTAAATACAGATGAAGCTTTTCTTGTTTGCCTGCCGCTCACCTCCTGCAGTGCAGCCTAGTTCCTAACAGGTCATGGACCAGTACTGGTCCATGGCCCAGGGGTGGGGGGGCCCTATTCAAATGTGCAGTGCCTTGCAGCATACCAGAAAGTTCAACACCAGTGGATGAAAAAATATTATGTCAGATATGGGTACCTTGTTTATCAACTCAAATTATGAACCAACATTGAAGTTCATGGCTTTCCTTGATGCTTTAGAAATGGCTAAGAATTTTTGACCTGTCAGAAGCTAGTACACAGAATAATTCATAGGAGATTGGGTTCTATATACCTAAGCATATATGAAAGACTACTCATTCTTCCATTCAAAAGATCTTTAGAGGCATATACAGCATGTGTCAAGATAAGAGCTGTGTGATGGCCGTAGCTTGGTGGAAAAAAAAAAAAGTTATATGTCTTCCTGCCCTTGCAGTAATAAGTAAACAAAACAAATAAAGAAATGTAAAGTGAGGTGAGTGCTATAAAGAAAAGAACAGAGATTAGATACAGAGACTAGAGATGATGGATTTAGATGGGGCAACTGGGATCTAAGGCTGTATCCAAGTGTGTGACTTAATAGGTAATTTGTTAACTTCAAGTTTTACTTCTGTGAAATAAAGCAGGCATGGGAATAAAATTGACATTTATTGCTTACTGTGATTGGCTGAATCATGGCTCCGAAAGGTGGCCTAATTCCTGGAACGTGTGAATACGGTACTTTACATGGCAAAAGGGACTTTGTAGATGTGATTAAGTCAATTAAAATGGGGAGATTATTCAGGATTACATGAGTAGGCCAACGTAATTGCAAGGGAGGCAGGGGGGTCAGAGTCAGAGCGAGAGACTGGAAGATGCTACTGCTGGCTTTGAACAAGGAGGACAGGACCGCAAGTCAAGGAATGCACATGGCCTCTAGAAGACAGAAAAGGCAAGGACGCAGACTCTCCCAGAACCTCCAGCAGGAACACAGCCTTGCTCACACCTTGATGACTTCTGACCTCCAGAAGTATAAGATAATACATTTGGGTTGCTTTAACTCACTAAATTGGTAGTAATTTATTACAGCAGTGAAACAAAGCTAATGTACTTACTACAGGTTTTTAAATTCTGAGGCTACAAAGAAAAATCATCGTGATCTTTTCATGCAACCAAGGTTAAGGAGCAGCTACTCTGTGCCAGGTACTCAAGGACAGGATCCAACATTTTTTTTGAGGAAGCGCCCTATGTTCAGTGTTGTGGGAGATGACAAGGTCAAAGACAACTTCCCTGATCCCGCTATGTAAAGAAGGTCCTCCTCACCCAATTATTCTCCATCTACTCTCACTGCTCATTTCTCTCACAGCACTTATCAAGATCTCTGTTGCTTATATTGTTTATCCATTTACTTATATAATGGATATTTACCCTATTGGAATATAAGTTCTATAAGGGCAGGAACCATGCCTGTTTTGACTAGTGTACAGAAGTCCTAGCACAGAGTAAGCCCTCAACAATATTTGTTGAATAACAGATTGATGACCTCAAAGGGGTCACTGTCTAATGATGTCTGTGGGCCCTCTTTTCTCCAACATTCTATAGCTCTAACGTCTTGCATACACACACACACACACACATACATACATACATACATACATACACATTTCTCCTAATATGATCCTTAGTCACAAGCCAGGGATTCCATTTTCAAGTACATACTGATTACATTTTTAAGTAGCTAGTGATTAAATTGGTTAGATTTGAACAATTGGATAAAATATTATGTTAACAAAGTCAGAAGACCTGCTTACTACTCTATGTTCTACCACTTATCTGTGTGAATTTGTGCTTCCGTTCCTCATTGGTGATACAGGTATGGAAAACCTCTCTCTTGGGGTGGCTAAGAGAATTATATGAGATAATGTACATATTAGCAGGGTGGCTGACACATAACAAATCCACAAAAAAATGTTGGTTTGTCAGTTTGAGACTCTGGGACCTTAAGTTAGCATTCTAGCCTTATCAATACAAGAAGGAAGAGGAGGCACTTACAAATTGGAATTGTTGCTATGAGGGATGGATTGGCCTGAGACACGCGATAAATAAAGGGGGAAGCAAAAATGGACATGAAGGTTCATGTCTAGGTGACTGGTTCAGACTGAGGAGAAACTCTTGAACATTCATTCATCCATCCATGAGAATTTCCCCTATTCTTTTGCCACAAATTTATAATTACCAGGTCATCTTCTGCCAATATCACTTTCTGGTGTTACCACAATCAGTTGAATAAAGCCCTCTTTATCTACGGTTCTAAACTGGGACCAAACTGTCACCCTGGAGACCTATGGCATTGTCTAGAGATATTTTTAATTATTTGGGGCAGTGCTCGTAGTAATTAGTGGGTAAAGGCCAGGGATACTGCTAAGCATCCTAAAATGCACAGAATAGCCCTTACAACAAAGATTTATCCAGCTGCAAATGTCAACAGTGCTAAGAAATTCTGCTCTACATTAAAGGCCCGACTATTTAATCCTAGAGGGACCAGCTAACTTGGAAAAAAGGAAAGAAGTTCTTTGCTTTTCTTTCTTTTGCCCAGAAGGCTTACTATCTGGGTTTCCTGGGGGCTAAAGAGAAATCAGCATGTGATGGCAATCTGTAGAGAATAATTTTTAGATATTAAGGCACCATTATCACCTGCCAGCCTGCCAAGAACTTCAGTGAAGATTAGAAATGCTGAATTGTCAGAAAACACTCAGCTGAACATGTAGTCAAAAAGAAGACTGTAGGTTAGCACACAGATCTCTCCACAAATTCCAGAAGAAACATGTGCTCTTCATCAACATTTCACCAATGTTTCTGATCTATGAGCTTTTACCACAAGATAGTAAGTTTTATAAATGAAGTATAATGTCCTTTGATGGAAACTTACATCATTTTCTTCTTTTTTACCATTAGTTTCAGGTGTACAAAACAACATAGTGATTAGACATTTACACACCTCACAAAGTAATAACACCAACAAGTCTACTATCCATCTGACACCGTGCACAGCTGTTACAATATCAATGACTATATTCCTTATACCAAATTTTGCATTCCATGACTATGTATTTTCTCTAAAGAGAAAACAACCCCCAACTTCTGAAGTTAACCAAGTTAAAAAATCTATTTATTCATCATGTGTCTACCATGGCCAGACACAGAGCTGGAGTAAGAACTGGGGCTCAAGTACTGAACATGACAGACATGGCCCTTGTCCTCACAGACCTCACTTCCCAGCCAAGGTGGGAGCAGGGCCTCTCACTCAAGTCAAAACATGTTTGATAAGCATCTGCCTGGAACAAGTCTGCTATTAACTTCATTAAATAAGAAAGAGAGACAAAATGGTCTTAGGAGTCAATTAAGAACAGGACTAGAGGGAGAAAGAATGCAAAAATTCCAACACAACCTAAATAATGAACCCACATTGCATTCAGATCCAAGAAGGGCTGTATGAACAGAACTGGGCAGCTAAGATTGGTCAGAGTTGCTAGAAACCATGCATTTGGAAAAGCAAGGAAGATACCCAAATTATTATTATTATTATTATTTTACAAAGGCAGGCACTCAACCTAAAATGACCTGGGGGAGAAAAACAGCAGGAACTCACCTATAACAACTAACCAGAGTTAAGAAATTACAACTGCCTGGGAAGACCAAAACTCAGCTACAGAGTCGAGTAAATCGCCATATTTAGCATATAGCAAAGAGATTACTGGGAGCTGGGAGCTGCACTATCCCACAGAAGTCAGATGGCCAGGAAAAAAGGCAGATCCTGACATTCTTGATGTGATGGGAAGGCAAATATACTGCAGTAGTACTGAACTACTCATTAAATATTTGCATTTCTTTCAATTATTCCTTCAGTGAACATTATTACTCATTCTCTAAGGAAATATAGACCCCAAATACACAGCAAGTGCTCAAACAAATAAACAAAGAAGCAAATTGATTATCTCTGCACCCGTTCACTGATTCAACATTTAGGTGCTAGAGAAAAAACATGACCAAAACATGAGTGAGTAACCTTGTATTTACAGATAAGAGGATCAAATCGAGGAATCAGTGTTATAAAGGCAATAAAAAACTCAAACAAACAACAAATATATATATTCTTTTAGAAATAGTCTAAAAGAGAATAAGGAATAAATACCCCTCCCAAAATCAAATAGTTTGACTCACTGCTCTTTTCCTTATTTTCCAAATGCAGCATAATAACTCCACCTTGGTATTACAGGAAAGAAAGACTTTAATCTCAGTATTTTCTGATGCAGAGAAAATAAAATGAAATTATAGGTCACTGAAGACATGAGAGGGCTGAGCAGCATAATCTAAGTATCTATATTTGTACTCCAGAGTGCCAATTCATTATACTATTTTTGTCCTGAGTTCTACATTATTACATCTGATACTCAAGACTTCTGAATGTACTGCATATTGACCTCAAAGCCTCATTAGACAAGAAAAAAAAAAAAAGGGAGACTTTCAGAAATAATTTAGAATGTAAGAAAAATTGTTTATATCTCAATCTGGCCACTTACCTGGCTATTTTATAACAAGTTCACCTTTATATTTTGGCTTCCTTTCAGGTGAATGCTCAGGTAGCTCCAGAATTGACAGAAAGGCTAGCAAAATAGGAGGCACTCAGTATCCATTTTAAAATAGATAAAAGCTATTTGTAAGCCTATATATACCAACTGCTATCTTTCCTTATTCTAATTCTCTTAGTGAGACTAATTAAAAGAATCTGTTTCTCTTTCAGGATTAGAGATTAAATTAGAAGGTAGTGAGAATAGATTACAATTTGAGAGCCAACTATGCATTAAGAATTGCTAAGTCTATTTTCTCCTTTTATCCTCAGAACACCTTATGGGACAGGTATTATAAGAAAGAAACCAGGTCCAGAGATGCTAAGATGGCCAAACAGTCAGTAGTGACAGAGATGAATTCTAACCCAGTTCAGACTCTCAAATCCATGCTATTTCTAGTTGTCTCTTGTTGTTGTTGTAGGAAAATATTCTACTATTCTTAAATCATGTTAGATTTTCAAAAACAGAAAGTTATTTAACCACCAAACAATTATCTTGCCACAGTTGTAACACTTATTTGAATAAAGCTAGACTTCAGATCTGTAGCCTGACATATCTGACACTTTTAATAAGTTAACAAATACATCAAATAAAATATTTTTAAAAATTAGGGAAACACGCAGACACCGAACAGCATTGAGCACCTAGGCTGGGATTTAAAAAAGCAAATACTACTTAGCATTTATGGGACCCTGGGAAGCCTAGCACTCTAGATATTCATTACTCTTAAAATGAATCTGATAACATCCCTAAGGCAGAGACTGTGTGGTTGACCAATAAGAAGAAATAGAGGGCCTAATTTAGAAAACTCAAAATAAATAAAGTACTTGGAAAGGACCTAAATCCTCACCTGCCTGGTATTATTCCTTTCCAATATGCCTATAATTTTCAAAGTATGTGCCCAGGAACCCCAGAATCCTTTTGGGAGCTTTAGGGGCCAATGAGGGGGCAAAGAGGAAGCTGAGCAGCCCCTACTTACTCCAAACAGCTTGGTCATTTGTCTTAAATATTACAAGTATATATAAAAATATATGGAGAAAAAACAGTTTAGAAACCTCTGTTAGTGTGTTATGATAATAATTAAATGGTGAGGTTAATATATCCCCAAAGAAAACACTGGGGTAAGAAAGCTATGGTCCTCACTGATATATTTTTTCCTGACATGGGAAGTTTACATGAAATACTTTGAGATTCCAAACATGCCTTTGGAAATAAAAAACAAATAAACAGATGTTCCAAGATTTAAAAAAAATCTATGTGGTCATTAAAAAGAATAATTGTATTGACATTTCCTGGCTCAGCAGTGCTCTGTGTAAAGCACAGCATCAGTGATGGCCTGGAGTAGCCACAGTTTGCTCTGCAACAGGGCCAAGATCATGAACTTGCTCCTAGGACAGCGTGTTTCTTGGGAAGACCTTCTCTGGCTACTGTATTTTATTACAAAGTGAAGCCAGACCCCTCCCTTACTTCTATATAACAACACAGATAATGGGAAGGATACAACCCTGGAAATATTTAGAAAGAACGGAGTATCTTTGCATAGTCAAGCTTTGCTTAATAACCTTGGTTACTTTTCCACAGTTTAAAATGAGGTCAGTGG
>PVKE010041192.1:0-14270 GCA_004027555.1 Craseonycteris thonglongyai | reverse complement strand
AGTCCCGTTGGGCGGGGTGTTTTAAAGGGAGAAACTACGAGCAGGAAATGACGTTTTTGTGTCGCCATCGGATTGGATAGTGAGGGTGACCCTTGGTTTTATTGGATGGGGGAGATTATTTGATGGGAGGGGGATGGGACCAGGGGAACATATTTTCAGTTTCTTTTTCCTTAGGTTTTGTTTTCCTGGGATTCTGGAAGCTCTCTCAGGGTGGGGCCCATGTCATAAGATGGCGTGTCCTAGTCTACTAAATGGCGCCCTCTAGTCTCTACAATAAATATATTGAAGTGTTTAAAAATAAAATATCAAAAGTGAAATCATAGAGGTCAATTATAACATCTGGGGACTATGAGGAACCTATTCACTGTTTTTGCAATAGATCAAACAATTTAAATGAGGTGGTAAACTCTTGCTCTGGCTTCAATAAACATAATACAGTTGTAAAGAACTGGGTACTGATTTGTGCCTTAAAATATTTCTAGATGACTAGTATTATGAGATATGTTTAAAGGAAAGTAGAAAAAATCTGTTTCAGAGAAATACTTGTCACATAAAAATTTTTCCTCGTCTCTGAAAATGAAATAGAATTTTTAGTTATTATTCTATTCTATTATTCGATTAAGTGTAGTTTCATTTTTAAATCAACACAAAGCTACAGCTGTGAAAAACTAGTACTATGCAAAGATCCCATTGTTGATTTTATTAAGATAGATTTATTTTTTTAAGTAACATTTTTGAAGACCGTCAAGAATAAAAGATGCCTGAGATTGTTGACAATTTTAGGTTTCTCTCCTCAATTTCTCAACAGAGATTCTAATGCAAACTAAAGCTCTACATTTAGGTTTGTTTCATTCATATTTTAGCTCATTTTTGAAGGTATTCGAGGTCCTGGAATAGAAGGTGACATTGCCATTGATGATGTATCAATTGCAGAAGGAGAATGTGCAAAACAAGACCTAACAACTAAGAGTAAGTGTCTCTTCTAGGAGTGGTCTAATGTTAACAAAATGTAATTACTATTAAACTAACATATTCTAATTAAAAATATTTATTTTTGTTTGTTTATTTAGAATTTCTTATATATGTTATCCTAAAATTTTGAAGATATTTGAAAATCAAAATATTAAGTTCAACAATACACTTATTTAAGATAAAATAAAAGTAATTTTGATTTAGGTCTATGTACAGCAAGCAAACTTTTATTTTTAATTAAGATTATAAGTATTTTTAATTTATATTATTAATTTTAGAGTTTTTTTAATTCTTATTAAATATTTGGCTAATGTTTTATACTCAGCACATATTTAGATAGACATACCGGTTTAAATTTCCTCAGTTTATGAAGATATTTCCTAGGTCTAATTTTTGTTAAACATTTTAACAGATTCATTATTATGAACAGATGTAGTATACATATTAAGTAAAGTAGTAGCTCAGTTTTTTTCTTGGTGCAATTAATCTTCTACCTGGACTAAACATTCAGTTCTTTAGTAACTTGGTTTTGCTTTTTATTCTCATTTAAATATTATAGTATAATGACACCTTCACATTTTATTTTTCACCTCAAGTCCATTTTTTAATAAAAGAGGTATAAATAAAAATGATAAGCAATGCAAACAGCATCAGAATTATTTATTGGACAGCTTTTTAAAATTCTCACTTTCATATTACTCATTTTAAGAAACCTAAAATCATTATTATCAAAAATTCTTACAATTGAAGGATTTTCATAGGACAACATGGAATTGTTAATTTTGTAGTCATATAAAGAGGTATCAATCAAACTAAATTTATAAGAATAACTCAACAATTGTCTAGCACACACAAAATAAGGAGCATGAAAATACATTTTGTATAATCTGCACTCTGCAATTTAGAGTCCTTCTTAATTGAGTATATTTAGTGAGCAATTATATCATTCTAGATGTTGAAAGTCAAATTTCTACTATCCAGTGATTGCTCATATGAATTGAATTGATTGCATTTATACACATGGTAAAAAGACAAAAACTAAGATTGTGTATAACAATGAGCCATTTTGCTCATAGATTTACCTTCTTGTTATTACACTTAGCATTTCAAGTAACACATTTAGTGTAAATTTCTCCCTGTGTCTGGATAATTTTGCTTTAGAAAACCAGTAGCTATACTCAAATGAAGTAGGTCTGTCAAATGCACAAAGAAGTATATTTTATCCTCCAAGGGGAATAGGATTTCTTTTGAATTTCACAACATAAATCAGTGACAGACGCATTATATTAACTGAAAATAGTTACCATATTACACAGACATTTACACTTTGATAGTTTAATCACTGAAAATATTATAAATTAAATTTATTAAGTTGAGTTAAACTTTCCAAATGAGGACAGCAAGAAAACATAAATTACTCCCAAAACGAGAAAGCAGGAGTGGTAAGAGTAGCCACAGTGGCCACAGTGAAATGACTATGAAAACCCGCAGAACAATAGAATACTTTCATAATCATTTTTCTTAAAGTACTATATCCAGAGATATATGTGGTTATTTTAAATGAGATATATCTATATGTATTGATGTTATTTTTTTTTTTAGACTCTTATAAATCAATGAAAATAATCCTAAGTAAACAAACATGGTCTTTTTGGTATGAGAAAGTATTCTGTTACATTTGTGTCTATTCAACTATAATTTATAAAGTTTATTTTTATGCATACTGTTTGATGCCTATTTAATTAACGTTAATTTCTAAGTACAAATAGTTTGAAAGCCAAAGCCACTTTCGAATAGCTCAGTTTCCCAAACCTTCTCACACAGTAAGTAAATGTTACTATGGCCCACACCATCAAAAGCTGAGATTGTATGTCTCTCATTTTCCAAACCCAGCTTTCTCCTAAATGAGAACCATTTTGTAATGTAAGCCAGGTTAATGAATTATTGATTTTACCTGTGTTTGCCTCCTAGGTAAGGTATATATTCTAAAAACTATCACCTGGACACAAGACTTAGCTGAAATTAAAACTATAGAAGGAATTTCAAGGCAGATTGGTGGAAGAGATTTTTCAGTTAGAATGGACTTCATAATACTTCTAAAAATTACACTAAACTGATAATTACTTACCTAATTTATACATATTGGACTGATATAGACATATATAATCTACTATTTACAGAAGTTAATTTCTCTACCCCTAACAATCGCTTCCTAGTTTTCATCAAGAGTAATTTTTCTGTCAGTCTTTAAGTTTAAGGATTTCTGGAAACTTGTGTGTTGTGGGGGGGAGAAGGTTGACCTTTTAGTATTTCTGAGAATTTTATGTGTGGGTGCTTTTTATGTGGCTAGCAGAACTCTGAGGTTGAGCTCAGTCACAAACCCATACAAATATCTTCTGAACAAGTTTTTACAGCACCTGCAAATATGTTAATTTTATCAAATGCCTAACCATATATTTAAGTTATATTTGTTTCCTTTGTCTTAGAAATGATGCTAAGTAAAACTGAAAAAAAATTTTCTAAAAATGTTTTCCATGTACAAAAATTGTGTCATTAGTTCACCAAAGTTGTATTGGTAGTTATATAGAATACTTATTCTCCTTTTTTTTATTGTTGTTACTTGGCATTTGTTTTCCTTGTCTTTAGATTCCGTTGATGGTGCTGTTGGAATTTTAGTACATATATGGCTTTTTCCAGTTATCGTCCTCATCTCTATCCTGAGTCCTCGAAGGTGACCTTACCGTGGCAGAGGCTATAAAAGATTCACCGGGCACTGGCATGAAGAGTCTTTGTAAATGGACATTGAGAAAACAAACTACCAAAGATTCCTCCACTGACTACTGACTCAAAAATAAAATAATAAAGCAAATTTTTTTTAAGCACTGGGGATAAAAAGACATCATGGAAGTATAACTTATTTCAAGCTACATATAAAAGAGAATCTTGACCTGAATAGAGAAGAGACCTTCAGGAGCTTTTGTGGCTAAAAAGATTGCAGCAGCATCTGGTCATCTGGTTGAACTCTGGGAAAAAAAAAAAAAAAAAAAAAAAGCTATAGAAATTCTTGTCAAAGCACAAAGTCATGGCTGGTTTTGTTTCAAATGAATAGTTTGCTTGTTACCATGGAAACCTAATGGCCTGCCAACAAAAACCTCACTGTAAACAGGGTACGTGAAGAGCTGGCATTTATTTTCCTTTGGAGAAGGTTTTATGTAGAGAAATAAATAGGCCCTTTTACCTTTGGTTGTCACCCTTCCATGAAAAGAGCCCAAAATCAGAATTATTTAAAACATTCATGTTTCTCCCCACTTGATCCTCACCCTACCTCTGTTGTTTTTGTTTTCCTACCATGGCTGAGTTAGATAACCTCTGCTGTCTCTTTTTGCATGTACTACTATCCAGGATGGCAAACCTGGGCTTACATAATACACAGGCTTATCAGAGTTTGCTCACGGCCACTTGAACACCCAAACAAAGTCATCTGTTCCAATGAAGAAACCAAACCACCATCTTTTATAAATTGCCATGGAAACCAAGTGCCTTCAATGAAACAAGCCTGAATAATTTTCAACTCAGAAGCTTGCACTGCTAAGAGTGGTTTGTGTAAAACTATTTTATAAACAAACTACAGAGCCTAAATGTGCAAATGACAGGCAAGACAACAAAGCCGCTTCTGAAGAAGAAAGGACCCACGCCCATGCAGACGAGATACTTGTCGTTTGACCTCCTAGACAGCCATGGCCTTTTGGCTTATTATCCATTAGAAAAATAACTCCCATTGAGACCAAACATGGAGCAACACTTTTTTTCTTCCAGGTTATTCAATGGGTCAACCAGAGCAAAAGGTTAAGATAATACTTAGTGCAGAAGGTGATAAAACACAACAGTGATTTTTTTACTCTGACCTCCATTTGAAATGAAATTGGCCCTAGCTTTAGAAGGGAGAGAAAATGTTTGTGATTGCAATACGTACAAACTCTACAGTGGAACTGGTCTGAAAAAAAATCTGGCTTTATTATAAATACTGAGGGTAATATGCCTCTGCCCTTTATAGTCAGACTGTGCAAATTGTGAAATATTATTTTATTATTTTACAAAGATTAAAAAACACTTTTACAAAAAACCGAAAACCTGTAAAAATGATTTTGAGCTACCTGAGGACAAATCATACCTTTAACCAGCCAGTTTTCCAATGCATTGTAAATTTCACTTTAACCTGTTGGTTATGAAAATTTGAAGATCTTTTTCCGTAAATTATCTCAGCTTTTAACTTCATTTAAAAAGACTTTTGTCTAAAGAAGAATATTATTATTATTATTTGTTCTTTCAACACCCCATGATTAAAAAAACTGATTATGCAAGCAATTGGGATATAAGTATTAAATTATAACATTTACAAATATTAATATAAAAAGCACAACAAAATGTAGTGGAAAAATGACACAGCTTGATTTTTTTTTAATTCTGTAGAAATGTTTGTGCAAATTCAGTAATTCAACTTCAAAGATAATTTTACAGCTATGTTCAATAAAGCCTCTTTCCAGGTAAGGTATGAAAGGCGGTATGTGTGTTTGTTGAGCAATATTCACTTTTCACCAAAATGAGACTAGTTATATAATTTATTGGTTACATTAATGGGATAAATCTTCAGTATGTCATATACCTTAATGTCTGCATTAAGAAATTTTAATAGGAACTCCTTGATACACTCTCCCATAATTGTAATACACATAAAAGGATGTCAAATCTTTGAAAGTAAAGTATGAAACAAGTTTGAATTTGCAATTCAGTGTGCATTTTCATAGCTAAAGAGGGGACCAGCTTGAATATCAAGGTAGTGATAGAACTGAACTAAACCAAGTCTTTTAAATTAAACAGGATAAACAAGGATTTCATGACTTATTTGAACAAATCAGTCACACTGAATTTTTTTCAGAATTACAGCCAGCCATTTACTGTATCTAACCAAAGTGATTAAAGTAAATAATATTTGGGGCACTTAGCTCAATAGTTACTAAATCTCCCTCCACCCTGACTTCCACTTTGTGTGTGAACTAATCACTTTTCTCTACTATCCAGCCTTAGTGGATCATCTTTGTTCATTGATTTCTTGCACACTCACTGCTGGAAATATCAATAAAAAGGTTTTAGATCTAAAGAGAGGCTTAGCTTAATTCATTGCCTCCTTCTTTTCTTGATCTTTAATTTGATCTGAGTGAGGATTTTACAAAGAACTAAAAGAACTATATTAGAATATTTAGATAACATAAGTCCTTTGCAGGTAAACTGTAAAGTCTCCTTTTCTCCTCAGTAAGCCTACACACACACAAACACTTAGACATACAGATACACAGACACACACACACACACATACACAAATATTACCAGTGAAAGTTTCAATCCTATGAAACATTAATAAGGCATTATAATAAGTCTTTCTGTCACCTTTCACACAGTAAGAATATGCAATACTTCAGAAGTTCATGAGAACTGCCTGGTACTTCAAAAATTTATTTCGATTATATTTTTGAGAGATTACTGATGAGTGCCAAGAACAAAGGGTAATCAGAAGAACTGCAAAGCAATCAGATTTATTGGTACAGTAATAAATTAAAATATATATCTCAAGTGTGTTTTGAATCATTTATACAGACCAACAAACTTAGAATCAATGTTTTTCACTACAGATCCAATTTTTAGTTACTTCAATGGATAAAGATGTAGTACATTTTAAAAAGTTAGGAGAAGTGAAATATAAATTGTGTTAAATACTCTCTTCTTTAATATTAGTGATGATGATGACAACTTTAAAGCACTTATTTGCCTTCCTATTCCTAATATTTTTTGTGTTTATTATGAGTTGAACTCACCATTTTCTCTTTGATAACATATTTTAAATGTAATTGATGTCAAAAAAAATTTTTTAATAGGAAGATATCAGGCAGAAAAGAGTTTGATTTTCTGAGGGAAAGATTATACTGCATCATCTCCCACTGCCAGTAATTGATCCTTGATTAGTTAGGAGCATTACTTTTTTCATCAGTTCTAAGATGCTTATTTCTTTACATTGTAACATCTCTGCAATTGGGCCTATTTTTATTACAATTGGCAGCATTTCTGAGTAGTAGTATTTACAGTAATAGTGCATCCCAAACCGATGACCTCTTAGATAATGAAATTCCCTGGTTTCTAGAACTGCCAAATCATGCCCAATGTTATTACTTTTCAATAGTAAAAATAACCCCATCATATTTCTAGGACTTGTATGAAATACTTGTGGATTATGCATTATTTAAAAATAACATAGCTCTTATTTTTGTGCTTTTAAAAAATCTGAATATTCTCTTTCATACATTATATACATACCTAGCTCTGATTTATTTTTTGTTTTGTTTTGTTTTGTTTTGTTTTTTGGTCTATTACCTATTTTTTAATCTCCATCATGAGTTACAAAGTGCTATGTAGCCCTGGTTTAAAGTGGTTTTTTTTTTTCAGTTTCATATGATTCATAGTACTTAGTAGGTTAGAAGTTTGGTCTGCTATTAAATTTTCTTTAAGAGACTTGAAAAATGCATGATGCAACACAATGTTATGTGATAGGCTAAACTAATGGTACTTCATTTCACACATATCACAGAATTGACTTCAGCATGGCAATAAAGTATGGTCATTATAATAATTAAAATTACAAACCAGCTAGTCAGTTATAATAGTAAAAATAATCCCATTCTTTCATATTTTAAAATAAGACACAACATGTATGACAACTGTCCTAATTTTTCACCAAACAAGCATTTTTATTTTAAAGATTTTATAATAAACTTATCTTTCAAACTGTGTAATTTTAAGAACAATTAATTAATTTAGTTCTGTGCTTAAGACTGTATGAAACTGGCTGTGCTTTATTTCAAGATCTATTTTTATTTTTGGTTATTGATTTGAAAGATGGTAACAACTAAACTAATTTTGATAGAGTGATTTTTAACTGTTCTTTTGAATGCATGTTCTCAATCAAAAAAAAAGTTTTTTGTTTTTTTTTACTGTGCCTTTCAATGATCAGGGCCTCTCAACAGACATGTAAACTGGAAAAACTTTATTCCCAATTCATTTCCTTCTTGGTTGATGACGACTTCTTACTAATTGCTTCGTCTGTGTCTCAACAAAGCAGAAGGTATACTCTTCTTGCAACTGGGTAGTTGATGTCATTGAGGAGTTATTACATTTTCTGTGAAAACAATAAAATCATAGGGTTCAATCCCAAGCTATTTCCCTTCCTATAATGTTTCCTTTGTGGCTAACTAGTTAAATTAGTTTTCTTAGTGTTTATTTTTAAAAAGCAATGTCTGACATTTTCTACTTCAGCTTAGGAGAAAAACTACCACAGAATGATCAACCTTTTTTCAAATCTGATATAAAAAGTACTTTGCTGAGTATCCATACTATTTATAAGTAAATATGTTATTACATAGAAAAAATAAGAATGAAAGACTTTAAATTTTAATGTGAAATATGTTAATTCAGAATCAATTCATCATATATTCATGGCTCCTTAGAAACAGAAGTGAAAGTTAAGGAGAGATAAATATTCTAAATATTTGCTTATGAACTCTTCTATTGACTGTTAATATACAGCTTCATAAATTATGAGTGGTGATAGTACTACCCTGAACCCACAATGAATACATTAAAAATAAGCAATTGGAATTCAAAAATTTGAGTAGGGCAGAGGTTAAATTCTGAGTAGAAACTGAAATAATTTTCTCAAGGGAATATTTACAACTGATGAAAATTAATTTCAATTGTACTAATTTTCCATGCGTTGAGCTAAAAATGTATTCTTATTTTTCAATAAAATGATGGAAAATTCTATGAAATAGGGATTAGCTTGTTAGTTTTAGTTTGTTTTCCTATGGATCTTAATTGTTGTCCTGGATTTCCAGGGTATCATTTTTATTTCTTGAGTCTCATCAGTATATTTAAATGTATAAGTTTAATCAAATATACATTGTGTTAAATTTATATGGGATATTAGTTATATTTTAGATCTCAAAAGTTTAGATTTAACTTTTTCCTTTCGATATTTTCCTTCTGCTAAATAGTTTCAGATAGCTGTATGTTATTTTCCCTTGGATTTTCTTTCAATAAATAAAATTATGTTAAATACTCTATTAGTGTTTTGGGGAAATTTCTGCTGTCAATAGCACTTAAGTTAGAAATAGAAAGATATTTAAGTGGAAATTATATTTGAAAATTATGATGAAAATGCCATCATTCTCTCACTATTAAAAAGCTTTTATAGACTCAGCACTGCAGTGAAGCACAATTAGCCCATTAAAGATATGTGTTGGTTTTTATATCCATTGTGAGGGATCATTTCTAAAATTGTATTTAAAAAGTTGGCACTAAAATCTTCCTGAATGAACTGTGATTTAAAAACTATGGCTCGATTTAGTAACTCTGGTCTTTTGTATGATATGTGAAATAACTGGCTGCAGACTAACAACTCTAATGTTATTGAAGATGATAGTTTTAATCATATATTTTATGGGGGCACGGTAGGCTAAATATGGGTCTTCTAAGGTAGACAAATAATACTGCTTGACAATGATTTGCATGAACCAAATTATAAATGGAATCCTAAAAATTAACTTGCCTCTTATTGTTTCCCTACTGCATACTTAGCTTAATTTTCTCTTTATCTTTGGTATTATATCTCTAAATATAGCCATTAAATTTTGGAAATGCAAGTAAAATTAACAGACATGTTAACCATGTATAAAACTCAACTCAGCTGCCCCCTAATTACCTATTAAACTACTGTTTATTCTCCATAAGCTGTTTAGTTTAATAGTCAAATTAAAGAGTTTTCCCATACTTGATTTCCTATGGTACTTTTATTCCTAAAGTATTCTTAGTTGTCTGCACACCTGCTTCCCAGCTGAAACTCTAACTTTGGCAAGGACTATAACTTTTTACAAGTTTAAGAACTTCCAACTTTCCTAAATTCCATACAGATTAGTTAATTAGAGATTACTGAATTCATTCATGATCTACATACAGCAGGAGTCCCCAACACCCAGGGCACCGACCAGTGGTACAGCTCTGTGGCCCGTTAGAAACCAGGATGCACAACAGGAGGTGAGCTGTAGGTGAGCAAGCCGAAGCTACATCTATATTTACAGCCACTCCCATCACTCCCATTGACTTAACCTCCTGTAAGATCAGCGGTGGCATTAGATTTTCATAGAAATGCAAACCCTGTTGTGAGTTGCACGTGCTCATCTGCCCCACCCCTGTCTATGGAAGACCTGTCTTCCACAAAACCAGTCCTTGGTGCCAAAAAGGTTGGGGACCCCTGACTAGAGCTATATTTATAACAGACTTTTTAAATGAACCTGGGCAATAAGCAGCAGTGTCGCCTATCCATTATAAAATCAATGACGTTTTATCGACAGAAGATATCTCCTTTGTACTGAAAAAAATGAAGAGTCAACGCATCTGAAACATCAGTTTACGTATTGCAACACAACCTCCCGGCACTTCTTAGTTTAACAAAAAAACAATTATATTTATTTAAAAAGGGCAAATGTCATTAATGGTTTTGAAAAAAATGATTATATGTTTAAACTAAACAAAATGAGACTAATTCTTCATGGTTAGTATTAGATGCCACTATTATACAAAAGAATAATACTACATACAAAATGACATGTATCTTTGCATTAGGGTGGATCATATTAAAACTATAACTTCAAAGACTTAGCTCTTTTTGAAGTTTGTTGTATATGTTTCTTGGGACCTTATCATCCACTAAACTTGAAATGTATATTTAAACATGCAAAACATTTAAAAGTTGTATAATTGATTTATAAAAAAAGCATAAAAATGAGATATTTATTTACTTCTGAGTACTATTTTAGGTAGCAAAAACTACATTCTTACACATGGACCAAAATATTGAGACACAAATTAATTTTTTTAAATTGAAGTGTTAAACACGAAGAATACTAATTTTTATTAGTTTATTTTCTTTCTGCTTCAAATGATATGTTTTATTTTCCAAAATTAACACATTTCAACAGGCCAATGGGTCCAAAATAAAAGATACTACACTGCTAGTATGTGGCAACCACACAATGAATGGTTGAGTCAATATATGCATTTTCTCTTTTTCATTGATTTCATTTTTGAAATATCATATACAAAATTGGGATTTTGCATGTATTCGAAAGGTCATTCTGATGCAAGGGTATCTGAGGGTACTGGAAGGGAACTCGTTCTGAACCAGCACCCCCCTCTTAAGGCCTGCCGTTGCTTAACCCTCACTCCATTCTTTCATGCTTACTGGTGCTTTTCCCATGTAATCTTTCAAATTATAAATGTTCCCATAAAGGAAACATACTCATCTATAATATTGAAAGCAAACATTTTATTAGCTCACAGTCTTCAAATATCTAGCAAAATAAACTGAGAAAACGCTGGACTTACTGGAAAGGGCTACGGAACAAGAATGTGAAGCATGCGATGGTGAGATACTGTTTTTCAAAGACTACATTCATTTTGCAATTTTCCTGAGGACAAATGCAGATTATATATCTAGTATATAAAATGTAAATAGCATAAGAAGAATGTCAGGCTATCGGATACATGCAAAGGCTCAAAGAACAAGGTGATAAAGCTTCCAGGACAGAAACACAAATGAGATCACAGAAAAGGAACAATAGGAATAGATATGAATAATGTGTTTACAAATGACACTAATTAGAGTGTTTGCTTTAGTAGAAAGGGACAAAAAGAAAAATTACATAAACTATCTGCATTTTGTAGAGCTAGATAATCTAAAGAATGAAAACTAATCATTTAGACCCTCAAGTTTGAGAAGGAACTGTAACAAATACAAATATATATACAATTATTTAGCCATATGCTCTTCTTGCTTTCTTTTTTCTTTCCTTTGCAGTGACTGTGGTTGCAACCTGACTTCTCTGTCCACTTTCTCCTTTCCAGTTATGCAGAGTCACATATGTAGATTAGAGTAATTTTTTAAAAATTTACTTCACCAAGAAGTTCCTGTTTCAGACTGTCTCATTTTTACACAGTTTCTCCATCACTCTTTCATTATAAAATTTCAATAAATTTATTTAATGTCCCTAACAACTCTGTTTCCTCTCCTGTAAAATAGGGCAAATAGCAGCAGTAATAATGATGATGGCATTTTATGGAATTGCTAGGAGGCTCAAAATAACAGAAGCTGTAAAAAACACTTTTTTCTTAGAGCATAGAAAGCACTAATGAGCAGTAACTTTTTATTGACATGCTTGCTTTTTTAAAGAAGAGTAATGTTGAGAATCTTAATGTCTATTACAAGGCATATGCACCAAGTTTGTAAATGAGTATTTTCAAATTTTTTCCACTTTCTCTACTAAGCTTACTTTAAGCCCGTGTACATGCAACATCCATACATACAAGCTATTGATATAATAAGCTTATCACGTTCAAATTGTTTTCATACACATCATTCCATCTGTTTTAACTCATCATAATGAGTGACTTACCCATGGTATATGTGAATCTAGGTGTGACAGACTTCCAGTCCTCTTTCCATCACCCTGTCTTTTACAGCATGCAGATGGCTCCTTTTCACAGTGTGTGACCCAGGACTAAAAGGAGTAGTATTCAATAAACAATGTTTTTTGTATTTCATTACCCAGTAAATTTCCATACTGTATTGGATATAAAATATTATTTTGTGTACATACTTTTTTTTACTGTGATTGGAAGATACTCTCAGCTATAAAAAGCATTCTCTTTCAGTGTTGTTAAATTGTGAAAGAAAATGAATCTTAAGATTCATGAAATATAACAACATTTATAATTATACAAAATACTTCATTTGCACCTCACAGGAAACCTGCTTTGTGTGTTATAATGCAGCTATACTCTAACTTCAATGTGCATCAAAATTTCCTAGAATGGTTGTTCATTCAGATGTCTTGGCACAAGAGGTTTTCAATCAGTAGAGCTGGGGGCAGGGAAGAAGACATCGATATTTAAACAATGCCCTTAAGCATTCTATTTGTGATCAAATAACCATAATTTGATAAAGATTTGTGTAGTAGAAAAGATGTAAGTTCAAATCCTGATTTTGATCACTACTAACTGTGTGACCTTAAATAGATGGTTTAAAATCTCTGTGCCTTAGTTCTCCTGGAGACACCATAGAGTGTTCTAGAGTCAGACCGCCAGCATTCTTAATGATATAATCTCCCTCATTTCCCTTCCGTAAAAGGGATATTGTGTTATCTAATTATAAGCTAACCCACACAAAACATTTAGAACACTACTGGCATAGAGCACACATCATAGAAGTCTTTGCTCACGTGTAAAAATAGATGGTATAATAATACACACCTCACAATGTGATTATTTCATGAGACAATGCATATCACATATTTGGCAAAGAGAGGTGTTTTTATTATTGGCTTCATAAGAAAGCGGTCAAAATAAGTTCTTTAAGAATTCTTCTCTCCTCTCCTTTCTCTCTCTCTCTCTCTCTCTCTCTCTCTCTCTCTCTCTCTCTCTTTCCTCTCAAACATTACAAAATAATGAATAAAATTTTAAAAAGAATTCTTCTGATGATCAACTTTTATTTCCTTATTTTACCTTCAAGATAAACAAGGAATATTTTCTACAGTATTTTAATGTTCTTATTTATCTGGCATGAAACGAATTAACCTCCAAATGAAGTAAGCTTTCTGACATTACTTTAAAATGTAAATTATTTTTTTAATTTTAGAATATAAACATTTTATACAAATATGTATATAACTTTTTTTATTATTTTAGGGTATAAAAATTTGGTTAGGAAAATTAGACAATTGTTAATGAACACATTTGGTGTTCTTCAAAGGTTACCATTGAGATTTATATGTGTGTTTATATTTTAGACAGAAATGTTACTCATTTTTTAAACTTAAGCTTTTATTTTGGGATATAGATTCACCTACAATTGTAAGAGAGAATAGAGACATCCAATTTACATTTTACCCAATTTGCCGCAGTGATGTCTTATACTAGTGTGTGTGTATTTAGTTCTATGTATTTTTTATCACATCTTAAGTTCATGTATCCATCACCACCGTACAATACACAATTCAGTCACCACAAGAACCCTTTTTATGTTGCCTTTTTATAACCACATCCAGTTCTTTCCTGCTGCTCCTTCAACCCATTCCATACATCCAACAACAACTAATCTATTCTCCGTTTCTACAGTTTTGTCATTTCAAGAATTTTAT